>VZTM01025491.1:72726-96340 GCA_013400555.1 Jacana jacana
GAGTTTTATTTAAATTTTGCTAATTTTTTTTCTCATTTCTTTTAGAATACAAACTGTACAAACTGCTGATTTTCAATTTGCCCTGAGAAACCTCCCACAGACAGGAGGGCAGCCTGTTTCAAGGTCCCTCCAACAGGGCAGTGATTGCTGGGGCTGGGCCTCGCATCCCCATTGATCAGCAGAAGAGCAGGTCCTGCTGGGTGCCTGCAAAGCCCACTAAAGATACTGAGAATCTCTGCGCTGGCTTCACTGACCTTTGGATCAAACCCACTAAGACACCAGTGTTACGTGCCAGCAGGGAGAGGCTGGAGCAATATAGCTTTCTGCTGAAAAAGGAGAAGCTGCAGATTTGCATTTTTCTTTTCTTTTTTTTAAACACAGAGTATGTCCTTGCTAATATTTGGTGCATTACACATAACTCTTTTTTTTTTTTTTTTTCTTTCATTTCTTTCTTTCATTTTTTTCCCCCAGCCTCTCCTTTTGTGCTGGAGGAAAAGTGAAGGCTGGCACTGAAAGCTGAAGCTGTAGGTGCAATCCTGCAGAGATCAGCGTGGGAGGACAGAATCTCACTGAAGCCAAGGGGCCGTAGGCTCCGCCCACACAGCTCTCTCTGCGTCCGCTAATGTTACAGCTTTGTTTTCTTCAAGTTGCTAGTTCAAAATTCACCCTAGAAATGAGTAGAGGCAATGGAATATGAGCTCTGCACTACAGTTAATGCACCACACCTGGGTTCATCTGTTTCCAAGTCAAACCAGGAGAGATCAGGACACCAGTTCCCATGTGATTCCACAACCAGCCTTGCCACAGGGGCCATTTTAGCGCCCAGCACTTCATAGTCCTCCTGCCAGGCATCATGTTGAACCGTGTCTTTTTTTACAAAGAGAAAATTTTCAAAGAAAAGTTATCTAATTTTGGTTGACCTCTTGTTCTCAATTCAAGGGCAAGTGCTACTGAAGTAAAAATAATGTCCCTAACTGCATTGCTGAGCAGACATTTAACAATTAAAGTGATCTGCTTGGCATATGAATACTGAATATGAAAATAAGCATGTGAGAATTGGAGATACCTCTGCACAAACAAATGCTGCAGCTCCTTCATGTCGGATATTTAATTGATTATTTCCTTCTTTTTCTCCCTATGAACATGGAGAGGAGGAGGGCAATGAAATGTAAAAGAACTTAACCACTTCTCCAGAAGAAAATGGAGATGATGTGGATGGCTCATTTAGCTTTCTGTCTCTTTGAGGCAGAGGAGAAGTCTCTCTCTTCTTTTTTTTTATTCCTTTCTTTGGGTCTGCATTCACAGTTTGGGTATCAGCATTGAGCAGAACAGATGAATTTCTCATGGACAGTAAATCTGTTACACTGCAGCCCTCTCCTCCTGTAACAACAAAGCACAAGATTTGTGACTGGTTCCCCCAGGCAGATGTAAGGTCCTTGCTACTCCTGTAGGATGGTGTTTCACCTCCTCCCTATTGTTGCCATCAGACTAAAGTGTCCTCCTGGGACACAGATCCAAGCACCAAGAACCTTGCCTCATGGTCCTCATCATGGCATTGAGGGCACAGTGACACCCACCCTCCTCTGTCTTCTCACTTCAGCTCTTGAGCAGAGGGACAAGAACAAAGTCACCATTTGTAGCAGCTCTCAGGTAAGAGAAAAATGGGTTGTGCTGTCACTGAAGGTAGGAGAAGAGCGAGATTAGAAACCCCAGGGCTTCCAGGGAGCAGGAAGAGGATGGGCACTCATCAGTGCTGTTGCCTGGTTGTAAACAGCCGTCGTAAAGCACAAGTTTAATAAAAATTGTGAATGGGGCTGTGTCCTTAAATGTACATGTTCCTTCTCCTTTCAAATATCAAACCTCTGTAACATTTTAATCCTTGCCAGCCTGGGGGTTTGTACCCATGGCTGATCTTCCTGCTGCACTTTGGCCAACACACTAGCAAAGCCAGGACTAACTCTGCACTGTAGGAATGAAAATACTTGGTTCTGTTTTAAGTATCCTGCTTTTCAGTTCCCCTGCTCACTGTCATATCAAAGGGCTCGGAAGACAGAGATGTCACAGAAAGATCTGGACTACTTTGGGGGATGAGGAAGCAAAGAGAAGCCTGTACATAAAATCAAAAATAGTGAGAACAGGGAACGTCTACTTCCCCTCCCTGCCTGCAGGATTTTCACACCTCTTCTCACCCTGCTAAAGCCTATTATTTGTTTCTATGTCTATTACATCTTTCTTCAAGGTTAAGAGACAAGAGCTAGCACAGATTTTGCAGCAGCAGAAAATGATTAAATGTTCAGGTTTGTTTCCTCCCATTTTTAAGCTTGCTTTTATGTGCACTGCTGCTCAGTGTCAAACAAGGGCATTCACTGACCATCCAGCCCTTCACACCACCCATCCCCTTTCTTTGCAAGCCTTTACAGCTCACACAGAGCTCAGAGAGGTTTGCAGAGACCAAATGACTCCTTCCCCCAAGCATCATTCCACCTCCCCCCCCAAGATTTAAAAAGCCCTCATCTTGGCATCATATTAGGTAGCAAAGCTGTGTTCAACTCACGTTAGCTGCCTTTTTTATCTAACTGCAAAACTGTAAAGATTGTGGCAGCCCCATCCCTGGAGGTGTTCAAGGCCAGGCTGGACGGGGCTTTGAGCAACCTGGCCTGGTGGCAGGTGTCCCTGCCTGGGGCAAGGGGTAGGCTGGATGGTCTTCAAGGTCCCTTCCAACCCAAACACTTCTGTGATTCTGTGATTAATTTCTCTGAACCTCCAAGCCATTAGCAAGAGAGAGGCAGATGAAGAAAGAGGCACTGGCAGGGCTGTAACACCAGCCTGCTGGTGTTATGCTTGATGCACAGCCAAGAGCAGCATTTCGCCTTCAGGAGGACTAAATCACTCGTAAATTGAAAAACAAGTTTGATATATAACTGGGAAGTTTGAAGACAAATGGAAATGGGTGGCATGCTGGGCTTACTGTATTCATTCTTCTCCACTGTAGGCTCAGAAATACACTGCTGGATGGTATAAAATGTGCCTTAATTTCTTTGGATAAAAGGATTATCCTGAGATAAAGTATGTTGGGAAGCAGCTTTACATTTGGAAGAGCCTTTCTCCCCACAGGCCCAATTAACAGTGTTGGAAACAAGTTTTAGACATGTGAAGAAAATTTTACCACAGTGATATTTTCTAAAATATCAACCCAGGTTATGAAAACAGTGTTTGTGCTATAATGAGTTCCTAAAATAAAAAGGGAATGAAGATGATATTATTGGCCTCCTTCAGCTGATTTCTCCAATGGGAATCATCTTCTTGATGAGAACTTGGCATGAACCTTTAATCGGTTTGTGCTACTTCTGTATGCACCTGTTTAACAAAGGGCTGTAATTAAATGCTGATAAAACACCCTATCTTGACATAACAGACCTCAGTTTCTCATCTCAAACCAACATGGTGGCAGCAACAGGTTTTTGTTTGGGATTTTTGTGGCTGTTGTGGCAGCAGAGCAGGGGAGGACACCAGGCACCTTGAGTATCCCCTGCACAAAGAAAGTAACAAGGAAAGAGTAACTTCCAAAGAAGTAACTTCCACTATAGCTCTTAGCTGAGCCAGTCAGTCACACCAAGAAATCAAACCCATCTTTGGTGCACCATGAACACAGAACCACACACCCCTGCTGACAAACCTCCCAGAGATGCTTTCCAGAAGAAACGTCTAAAGTGCTGTTGAATCCTGTGCTCTTGCAAAGGGACTGATGGATGTTTGGGGACACTGCTGGATTGCAATAAATAAAATAGTTACAGACAACATTAGACTTGGCTTTTTCTTTTTTAACTGGGTTTATCTTCTCCCACTGCTCTTTTCCATCTGATCTCACACCACACCACAAATGCTGGAGGGAAGAAAGGCTGTCTCTGATGGTGGTTATACTGCCCTGGCTGGCTTGATATATAGAAAGTATACAATCAGATGTGAGGGAACTCTGATACAGCTGTTTGGGAGACTGCTAAAAAAGGAAGATGTTGCCAAACTGAAGAAATGAAAAAAAGAAAAAGGTTTGGAGCTATGTGAGCTCTTTGGGAGGGTGAACAGCAAGGTGTCTGCAATGGCTGACAAACCTCTATCTGACGTTTCCTCCCTCTGCCAAGGAGAGTTGTCTTTCACTGGACCCTTGACTTTTATAATTTGCACTCTAACTTTGGACAAGCCTCTGCAACCTTCTGACCTTGTAACAGATGTGGACACCGCTAAGGTAGATGAGGTTGATCCAGGCAAATTCCAGAGACACCTGGAGAGTGACGCCTGGGGTGACCAGCCCTTCACTTGATTCCACCCACACACGTTGGACACTGACCTCTCCGGCAGTCCCGCGTTACGCCTCAAATGCATCCTCCCTGTCACGGCTCACTGCTTCTTTTCCATTCAGATGGTTAGTCTGTATTTTGGGGTCTCTTAAGAGAGAAAGTGGACACAGACTGAGAAACGCATGTCTGTGCATGTCCTCACGTTGTACATATGTGCCCCCCACGCCAGCCACAGGCAGCAGGTTTCGTTCAGCAAGATGCATTTCTCTGTCTCCCCTTCCAAGCTTCCTTCCAGTCACCGCTCCTTGTGAAAATAAAAACCTCCTCTCCATTCCCATCATATAACCACACCAAAGCTTTGTGAAGACCATGCTTTTGGCATGATAACCTCTATGCACCAACCTTTATCCTCTCTGTGATCTCTGAATAGCCTCTGTGCATGCTTTTCGCAGCAAGTGGCTGTCTTCAAAAGGAGCCGGCCTCCAGGGTGTCATGGGCACTGGGAAGTGCACATGTTGGTCAACATCACAGGAAGGTCTTGACCAAAAGCATAACTGGTCTTTGGGAAAGCACATTTTGGATGATGTGCTAAGAGCTCGAATGTGTTTGCTTAGGGAAGCCGTTGCCCTGCTGCAGTCATACCCGGGGCTGGAGGGACTCGATGGGCAATCCTGAGCAACAACTTCATGGATGCATGAAAAACTCAGACACCATGAGGCCCTGCAGGACTTTTCCTTGAGGGAAAAAACAAGTTTGAATGAGAACAGACCTGCTGGTTCAGCACTGGAGAGAAGCAATGAGGGACCTCCCTTGCTGGACACCCCTCCTGCCTAGTGCCAACCTGGGGTGGGAAACATGTTCTCCTCCCACCACTGCCCTCCAACACTGCTTCTGAAGAACGTGTGTGATGAAATCTCCACCATGAAATCTCCAAGAAAGCCAAAAACTTCCTGAACAGGGGACAAATTTTAGTGCTTCTGCTACAGATGAGCCTCAAATCTGTGAAGCAGCACTTGCATTGGATGACTGTAGAAGAGTTAAGAAGGAGGCAAGAGTGTCACTGCCCATGACTTTGTCACGGGCCAGGTTAAAAAAACACCCTAGGCAATATTTTCCATCTGGACCAGTCCTCCAATGCAACTTGCTTTTTTTTTGTTGCCTTGGATTCTGTGTCTCAAAATGGCCATGAACAGGAAAGAGCAAGCAAATAACAATATCTCCACTTATCCCCACTGTATGTTACACATCCTTTCTGAGCAAAATAACCCTGACTTTTTAAAATTGTGGTGAAGCATATTTTTAGCTGTTACTAAAGATACAGTGATTAATGACCTGGGTGCCAGAAGACTGTGCTTTCTGAACTTATCACTGCTCAGTATTTCAAGAAAACAATTAGTCAAAATTAAAAACGAAGCTCTTGAGCTTCCAGGAACTGGATATTGTTCTTCAATTCCTTCATGAACAGGATTAAGGCCATAAGGGCCGTCTGGACCATCCCCTCTCTCCTCTGTAATGGGTATAATAAAGAAAGACTATTTCATTGGTAAGGGACAATAAAAATATAGATCCCCTTCAGGAGTCTCTGGTGGAAAGGATGGAGGGACAGAAACACTGAAAAATTATTCTTTACTGACCTGGTTGCGTTAAACTCCAAGGTACATACTTTTTATTTTGGAACCAGAGTCTTAAGCATCTAACAATAATATCCTGTGAGGAACACTTGTACTGGAAAACCAAGGCAGTAAGTTCAAATTGAAAAAATGTAGCATTTAAAGCTGGGATTAGACTTTTTCAAGACCACTCATTTAGAAGATAGCCTATTACCAAAACCAGAACAGAACTGAAGCCATTTATTTTCATTAAACAATGAATCATCATACTTTTCCCCAGCTATAACCCATTTATCTGACTATAATGAGGAGCCAACATGTGATGTTCTAATCTCTACTGACTCACCCCCTAAAATATAATCACTGCAGGAGCAAAAAGACCCTGGTACCTGGGTCTAAAGAGCTGGTAGTACCTTTGAAGTTCTTTAGTCTCAGAATAGCCACATCTGCAAGGACAGATGCACTCTGCTTGATGAGATTTATTGCTATTAGATAAAACGGCATAGATACAAAAGCAGCTTTACTAATTTTTTGTCTTAGGTAAAAGCTCTAATCACTGTCCTCTTAGTTTTCAGCTATTCAGCTACCAAGGGTAAAACGGAGCCTTTTTTTTTGTCCTTTGTTTTGGTTTTGGTTTTTTGTTGATTTTTTTTTTAAATGAAAAAAAAAAAACCAAACAAATCCCCATCCATATGTTTGCTGTTTGGGTTACCTCATCCCTGCCTGTGCCCTCGCTGACCTGACAGACACTCACGGCGTGCACAGGCTTCAGTTTGCCTCTTCTTGCACTTAGGCTGAGATATACCTTTTCTTCCTGCCATAGGTTCTCCCTGCAGTTCAGAGCAGGTGTTTTGGGACTGTACACTGACAGCAGAAAACACAATTTTCAATGGGAAAAAAACCCAATCCTCTACACGGCTGAGTTTCATATCTCTTCTTTGGAAAAGTGCCCCTCAAAAAATAAAACATTTGAATGTGTTACATTCAATTTATATCTAAACCACCCCCCTCAATAATTTCTTGGCATCACAGCTGTGACTGGTGAAATTTTCTAGCAGCTCTAATGCCAGTGTTAGACGCACAGAAAGGTTATAAACGTCTAAGGAAGCCTGAGCAGAGCTGCTTGCTGTTCCTTCTGCTGGCTTCAACATCACACTCTGGTTTGCAGTCCAGAATGTTCCATAACGAGAGCGTAAGCAAGCAACTGGCCAAGGATTACATCTAAAACTAAATCTAATGCATCCTCCTCTCATTCTCACAGGTGGAATACTCTCTCTGCTCTCTATGTCATCAATATTACAAGCTTCTCTGTTTCAGCTTTTCTGATTCATACCTCACCTTTCCATCTCTGCAGAACCAGAGAAGATCAGCACTTGCTGCTCCGATCTCAATGCCCCGTCCTTGGGACAGCCTTTGCTTATGTTTAAGGTATCTTTACTTTCAAATTGCAATACACCATTTACTCCTCCTAGGGTGACTACGTGATCACAGCAAAGAGAGTGGGAAATAAAAACCCATGTAGAAGAACAGCATTGATTATTTAATACAAGAAGTTCTTTCTTCCTCCTAATCTTTCCCTGTTGCTTTCCATTAGCAGTTTGGTAACTAGAGATCATCTCTTACAACACGTTTTCAATGCAGCAGGTTTTATCCTAGAATCCTTGAACAACTTCCAAGAGATAAGGGAGAGTTAACTAAGAGAACCAATTTCACAGTTTCGCTTTGAAACCACCTGTGTGCCACCTCCAAAGGGTCCAGCACCTCTAGCAAAATATCTTGGGCTCTGCAACTCAAAAAAGAGGATGCTACGGTATGGCACCATTATAAGACTATAGAAAATGAAAAGGGGTTCAATCCAGGCCATGTGCTATAACCATTTTGAGATCATGTCCCTTCTGTCCCTGTTTTGCTCTTTTTTTGTTCCATTATCCATGGATTGAGGATCTCCAAGTGCATAGTTGCAGACGAGAACCTCTCACATGCAAAAATAGGGCATTTAATAGAAGCAGTATATCAAAAGTGGTCCTACAGCCATTTGGTAGATCTGCTGGTTAATATTTAAACCTCTGCTAAAAGCAGCTTTGAAAAGGCATTTTTCCAGCCATGTGTACAGTTAATGATTAATGTGCTTTTGCATGAAGAAGAGAGGAGAAACAGGTGTAGCAAGAAGATGACAAGAGTAGGAAGAAGGTTGTTAGGGAAAAAAAGTGTAAAGGTCAAATGGAGGAAAGGTCCATGCTTAGAGCTACGAAGCATAGCAGCTCACGCTACATGAAGGACATTAGTTTCCTTGTGGGGAGAAGACAATTTGCCAGTCAGTACAAACTCCACTACAGCAATCTTCCAACTCCCCACAGTCGTACACAGAAGAAAGAGCATTTTCAGGTGCTTTTGCTGCCTCTCGTTTGACATTTTCAGAGGGGACACAACCAGGCAGCACTCTGAAGTAAATACAGCAATGTTTCTTGTTGGGAGGGAAAAAGGCCCCTGCAAAACCTCTTGCTCTCCTTTTACATCACTAATATCAGGCAGTACCGCCTAACATGCATGAGTGACTTCTGGCTGAAGAAATCAAAATTAGTGTCTATTTTCTTAATCTTTCTCTTAGCAAACAAGCTGACTTGAGAGGGCATCAACATGGGCCACTTGAGACTTAATTTCCATGAAACACAATACAACTTAGGATGGGAAAGCAAAATTTGAAGCAGCTTTTCAACAAAGTCCCCTACCTCAGAAATACCCTTCAATACCCCAGCATGATTTTGAAGGTTGGTTAACGTGTTAAAGTATTTGTTATTAAATAGCACACATCAGAAAAAGCCTGAAACGTGATCAGACCTTTCAGGAGTTTTTCTCCTTGTGGGGTAAAAGACCATTCCTGGCTGGGGAGGGAAGCGCTCCTTCTTGATGGGCCTTTCTGAGAAAGGGCTATCAGAAAGCTGCTGCCTCTGGCTGCAGGAGCACAGAGCCACTGCCCTGAGCTCCTCTGCTGGAGAACTTCCTCATCCCCTGCTTTGATGTTTCCTTGTACAGAGCACCCACTCCTGAAGAGCACAGTAAGGCATGGGTGTATTTCAAATATCTAATCAAGGACCTGTTCTACAATCAGAGTTTTACATTACCAAGGATTTTTATTCCCGGAATCAAGGACTGGTTTTATTACCAGAATTTTATATTCTGCATCATTTGTACAGATTGCACAAGAAAACAAACATCCCTAATGGAATAACACGAATCCTTCAGGAACTACTACAGCAAGGAAGTTCATGCAAAACATGCTGTAGCGCCTGAGCTAGTCTGTTTTTTCAAAACAGAGATGTCAGTTCACAGGGCAAGTGACTACCTTTGGTTTCAAACCCAGAAATTCCATCAGTAGTCGCCAGTCTTCCATTTCTTTTCAGACAGCCTTACTGTTATGCTCATGGATTATCCAGCTCTGCTTTAAAAACTGTAGACACAGCATCATCAGGCTTATATTATACAAAGCCATAACACATTTATTGTGAGAACAGTTGGTGGAAGATTGCAAACCCATTGCAGAAGCTTTAAAAGCTTTAAAGGAAACTAGATTGTATGTGGATCTCATTTTGATTGAGATGTGCCCAGTCTATAATCTGGTTTCCAAAAATGTCACTGTAGTTCCCCCTTTATAAGAAAAAAGAACCTGAAAATGTTTGAGATTAGCTGATTGACTGATGCTTGCTATGAACAAGAATGTTTCTATTGGTGGTGAATTCACGTTTACATAAATGTATGTGTGACACTTGCCTTTTTTTCCTTCAGAGTGAGTGTTAAATTAATTTTATACGTATCTACCATCCATTAATGACAGTACCTAGAAAGACAGATTGATTTCCATTGGGAAAAAAAAATTTAAAGAAGCAGGGAAGGACCTCACAAATCTATTGTCTTTGTCAAGTGACAGCAACTCAACTTGTTTTTAAATAAATGGACTTATTTTTAAGTCATGGTTTAGCAAAGGATGAATACAAGCTGACAATGGCAGCCAACAGCCAAATTCAAGCTTTGATGAATTTGCAGAGCTGCACCATAGGCCTTGCGTGTTAAAACTTAGAGGAAAGTGAAGGGCTATGGAAGCCCCATAGTGAAGAGCAAGCAATCCCATCCCTCCTCCCACCCAAAGCTCGGGAAAAGCTCTTTGAAGCTTGGGGAGGGCGGATCACCAATGATCAGGAGAAGCAAGAGGCACAATTAAAACCAACGGGACCTGCTCCTGTCTTCAGTTCCAGACACTGTTCCAGGAGCTTGAAAGAATTTTAAGCCCTTTTCACCTATATTTGACTTTTGTTTTTTTAAGGGATGCCTATGGGTGCATGTGAGCATCAATCAAATACTTGTGAAGAAAGTACCTGCCCTGACAAAGGGATTTCTCCTGGTTTTTAGTTTTTACAGTGCATTCTTTTGAAATTAGAGCCCTAATCAGAATGCTGTTTCCACATCCATTAAAAGGCAGAAAAACAAAATACAAGCTAAACCTGAGGATACAAATTTCTGCTATTATGTCTGGCAATCTGGATTAATTTGAGGCCAGAATATTCTCAGCAGAGTAAGCAGGTGCCAGCATAATGTCCTGTGCTGATGTGAAAGTACCCTGCTCTGGTGCATTTTACTCTCATTTGAAAGCTTCATTAGCAACAATGACTCTATTTTTGAGCTATTAAAGCTTGTTTTTCTTAAGCCTAGAAGGACCTGTCAGCATTTCCTTTTTCTTGGAAAAAACAACGCAATTCTTACTTGCACATCTTAGAAAATCTCAAAAGTTAAAGACTGACAGAGCAAAGCACCCCATATCCCAATCAATACAGCATTCAAAGTGCTAATCACAGAATATCACAGAATATCAGGGATTGGAAGGAACCTTGAAAGATCATCTAGTCTGAGAGGCTGGCAGGAAGCTCACCAGGGAAACACAGTCTGGGAATCCCAGCGTAGGGGTGAAGAAGGGCACAGACAGGAAGAGAAACCCCTGGTTTCTTTGATGAGAGCACTTGGGCTGCAGTCCAATCCAAGGCTTGGACCCTCCCTCATCCCAGCCAAGCACTTAATCCTTCTGCACATAAGAAATCAGCTGAGCATCACCAGGAAGCTGCGGCATTTCTTTTCCACAACTCCACTTATTGTTGCCTATCAAGACATTTGTTCTAAAAACATTGAGGATAGGGAGGTCTATGGCATCTGCTAATGAAAGGTTTATTAGGTTTAATTGAGGCTGACGATGCGTCTGGGTTTGGTTTATTCATTCACAGTGTTAAACAGTCGAGCTATTGTATCATTAGCAAATCACGGAAAACAATCAGCAACATGAAAAGGAAAGTTACTTTGGGCAATTTATGTAAAAGAAGGCACAATACATCTCCATAGCCCTTCCAGCTTTACTCCCTAGGTGCAGTTGTTTTGCCAGCTTCTCTTGCTATCTGTGGCTTGAATCTTCTCACAACTGTGATCCCCAAAACCATTGACACAGTAACTAAACACAGATTTCAAGTTACAAAACAAAGTTGTTCACGTTTGCTAGGAAAACAATCCCTGTTCCTGTCGGAGCAAGCTTCAAAACACCTAAGCTAACTCATGCCACAGATAAAACTCTAAAAATAGCTTCCCCTTCAGAGAGTTCTGACCAAAACAAATTACCCAGTTTAATAAGCAGTGTTCCCTCCTTATCCTCTGAACGTTACGCCTGCCAAAGGAAATAGAAACTAAAATAGTAGTTTTATCTTCCTCAAAACTATCAAACCTCCAGGCTCCAAACGGAGTTCCAGCTTGGAGCAGAGCAGCAGCCTGAGCTACATGGGGTCAGAAATGAGAGCCAGAAAATTATTAATTAGCTCTTCAATTGTCTGAGAGGGTAGGATATATTGTAGACAACAATTCCACAAGTTCAGCCTCAACTCCTGGTACCATTTCATTGAGCGATCACACTCTCCTCAAAGGACAGGATCACAAGTATTCCCCCCTGAAGCTTGTCGTTGAGTAACCCAGACAAGCTTCAGAGCAAATGCCAGATTGAAAATATTTTAAGAAACAGAAGACTGTGAAAAATACAGAATGAACACACAAAAAGACCATGACTTTCCATGAGGCTTTTCATTAAAACTTCCATGCTCTAACAATCTACTTTTCTCCCAAGTGTTGTTAAATACTCATTTCAAGTTCTGTGTTTCAAAAATTCCCTCTTCCACTAGTGTTTGTAAAACCTGATGGTTTATTCATGGTAAACGTGGCACAGAAACTTTTATCAAAGGCAGTTTTTCTATGGAGCTGGTTTCATCTTGAGCACCTCACTCAAAATAAATATCCTTCATCCCAAATCCCAGAAATCAACCTGAATTTGCCATTTACCTATCTACTATGTCCATCTACTGCACTATTTTAAACTATCACATATGCTAACAAAACTTTGCCTCCAGGTTCCCTGACTTGCTTATTTTGGCCTAAATAGTACTTCTTCTTCATCTTAATAGGAATTTACAGTGGTATTTATCTCTGCAAGTGAGGCACAACTCATCAGCCTTCCCCAGAAAGACCCTTAAAACCAGCTGAACGAGCAGTGTCTGAAGAGACAGATCAGAGAGAAGAGGAGACGCGTTTAATCAAGGCAATGTAAAATGGAGAGTAAGTGGTTGTTTGCACGTGGTTTAAATACTCACAGGAGAACTGGGAAGGCAGCTGGGTACGCATGGAACACCATCGGCCTCTCCCTCCTTAGAGACAGAGGGCACCCACAACCGATTTTAAGAATTAAATATCATTTGAAAGGATAATAATTATTTTTGCAGCAAAGCTTAGTCATAAAATAAGCACAAAATAGTATCAGTACATTTTTCTAATTTTGCGATGAATGCCAGTTTTTCTAAATTACAGTAATCGTTAAATATTTTTGTGTTGTACGAGATTTACCGTTAAAGTAATAAAGAAAATTCTTAGAAATAGCTACTTTCATTTAGAAATAATAAAAAGTGAATTTGTAAATGCCTAAGTTATAATTCTGTTTGGTTTTACAAGGCTGATACTTTCATATAGCACAGCTTTTGTCAGACCCTTTTGAACTCAGGAGGAGCCGTGCCCCACCAGGCAATGCAGGCTGGAGACGTGGGGCAGCCAGCATTTCACAGCCAGGGAGTCTTCAGGATTCAGCACCTCAACTTCCATCCTGAACAGCTTTTACTTCTTCGAGAAGAGACAAGCTTCATTCTCTTCTCCAAGTGTTCATGGAGAGTAGATAAAAATGAAGCCCATCTTACCAACATCATGTTATTACACGGAATAATGTGAGTGCGAAGACTTGTGAGATTACTGGACGTCCAGAATTGTGGTGAGCAAACCACAGGAAACAAAACCCGCATTTTAAGACACTATTGAAGGGTCTCCAAATGTATGAAAAAACACCCCTAGGAAATGAAGCTTTAAGGATGGATGACGGACATCTCACGTGTCTTCTCAAACCGGGCACTTGCTGGTGCTGAGGGGCGGCGCTGTGCCTGCTGGTCTGACACGGAGCTGTCCTTGGGCAATATGGACAATGCCTGAG
The DNA here is from genome assembly GCA_013400555.1 of Jacana jacana. NCBI lineage: Eukaryota > Metazoa > Chordata > Aves > Charadriiformes > Jacanidae > Jacana > Jacana jacana. The sequence continues at coordinate 86,181 of VZTM01025491.1, forward strand.
AAAAAGGTAGCACCAGCTAAAAATAATTTGCAGTCTTTAACACTCACCACTAACTTCGTATCAGGTCTGTGATGGAAACTTTCCAAAGCGGCTACTGGGTTCATTTTTGAAGTAGCCAGAGAAGGCAATTTTGGACATTGTGATATTTTTTTTTTATTAACAGCAGTCTGAAAACCAAAACAACATAAAAGACTGGATACGGTATGAGAAAGTCCAGCTCACCTCAGGTTTTCTGTTGTTCATAAAACAACACAAAACCCCAGGACACTGATGGAAACAGAATCACAGAATCAGAGAATATCAGGGATTGGAAGGGACCTTGAAAGATCACCCCGTCCAATCCCCCTGCCGGAGCAGGAACACCTAGATCAGATCACTCAGGAACACGTCCAGGCGAGTTTTGAATGTCTCCAGAGAAGGAGACTCCACAACCTCCTTGGGCAGCCCCTTCCAGTGTTCAGTCACCACACAACACAAACACAGCTTTAAGACATGTAACCTAGAAGTCTTTCAATGTTGCTGAGCAACACTGGAAGAACACCCATGTTTGCTGGTGACCAGCAGTGGAACAAAGCCTAATAGGTGTTGCTATTTTGTCAAAGATATTTTTGAAATACAGAGGCAAGTTTCGCTGCCACAATGAGCCTGAGGTCACTTCAGATGATGGCAATATGCTGTGCCTGCACAACACAGTTGTCTCTTAAAACAAAAGACCATGTCAGCGTGTCAGTAGCTTCACAGGGAAAAGGTAAATGTGTAATTGAGTGGAGCCATAGGATGAGGGGGAACAGTTTTAAACTGTAAGAGAGGAAATTTAGATGAGATCTCAGAAGAAATTCTTTGCTGTGAGGGTGGTGACACCCTGGCCCAGGTTGCCCAGAGAAGCTGTGGCTGCCCCATCCCTGGAGGTGTTCAAGGCCAGGCTGGATGGGGCTTTGAGCAACCTGATCTGGTGGGAGGTGTCCCCAGGACAGGGGATGAGACTGGATGGTCTTTAAGCTCCCTTCCAACCCAAACCACTCTGTGATTCTATGAATAAAAGCCTTGCCACACAACTAATGTCTGTTGTTCAAAGAACCAAGTCCAAATTAACTAGCTTTATCTGAACAGCAAGAGATCAAAGGAGGTGGGACTGTTTAGATTGAGGAAGAGGAGGCTGAGGGGAGATCTCATCACTCTCTACAACTACTTGAAAGAACATTGCAGAGAGGTTGGTGCTGGTTTCATCTCACAGGTAATTAGCAATAGAACAAGAGGGAATGGCTGCAAGCTGCAGCAGGGTAGGGTTAGGCTGAACGTTAGGTAAGAATTCTTCACAGAAAGAGTGGTCAGACACTGGAATAGGTTTCCCAGGGAGGTGGTGGAGTCACCATCCCTGGAGTTATTTAAGAGTATATTAGATGAGGTGTTGAGGGATATGGTGTAGAGGAGAACTCTGTAGAGTAGGGCTGATGGTTGGACTTGATGATCCGAAGGGTTTATTCCAACCTAAATGATTCTATGATTCAATGTGAGTCTTCCTGCCTTAGTGGTGGAAGCTGGGAATGTGCCTGGGGCCCTGACACCGGGATGAGGGGCTGGACTGGTTCATGCTCTGAGCATGGCTTCAGGTCATAAAATGTCCCTAAAACTTTTTGGATGACCTGGATGTACCTCAGATATTGAGGAACTACCCAATTTCCTGACAGTGGGATGGTACAAGTGATGACCAAGCCACCTGCACAAAGTCTGGACAATGCCTTGGAAAAAATAAGCCCTCTCCCTGGGAAAACATCTTTCCCCGAAATCCAAGGATCCACTTGTAAACTGTAACAGGCATCAGTACCTTGATAGTTACATTGGTAAGAAGTGGCTGTGACTGGGCCCCATCACACCTCACAGTCCAGCAGGCAAAGCGCACTGGAAACCCAAGTGTTGGCAACTGCTGCCCAGCTGGGCAGAGCCTGGGGCTCATAAGGGTCCTGCCTGCTCTGCTTCACCAGACAAAACTGTCTTTCTTGGGAGACAGAACTTTATAATGAGAAGCTGTAACAAGGAATGTGATTCAGTGCCCAGAAAACAATAGAAGACCTGATTCTTCTCATGTGAACAAGTCAAACAGTGACCTGAATAAATAAAGAATCAGGCAAAGCTCAGTTTTACCCATAAGGCCCATGTTTTTCATGCAGCAAAGCCAAAAGGCACTAAATTTAAACACTGAAAATAAAGGAGAAGCTTTTCCAGTTCTTCATGAGATATTCTCCCGTTACTCTTCTCTGACCAGGCACCTTGAGAGAAGCTGCATTTTGTAGGAAAAGATCTCTTTCCCAGCCAGAAAGAGGAGAGACACTCCTCTGACCCTCAACCGTGATGCCAGGGCAAAGGGCTTGGTCTCCCTCCCCGGCTTTGTGCCTGTGTGCACCCCGTTACACACCTGGGCAAAACACCTCTCTGTGGAGCTAATTTATAAATGTTTCATGCCAGGCATTCCAATAACCTCATGCAAACACAAATACTATCATAAATTACAGCATATACACATGTGAGAGAAGGCAGAATATCAGATGGCAAAAATAGCACTGTCTTGTTCACTGTTTATTGTTTTGCTTTAATTTTCATTTAAAATGCACTTTAGAGATAAGCACAAAAGACTTTTTTTTCCCAAGCCAGATACAATGATCTTGTCCTGAAAGAATTTAACCTTACTTTTTAGTTGTTCACCAGAAACCCTACAAAAACAAAGCTTTCCTCATGCTGGGAAGAACAGAAACAAAACTGAAACTTCAAAAACCATCAGCTCTGACCTGCGGTTCTTCCTGTCCCAAAGCCAAAGGCCCCGCACATCCCTGCCAGGCCATCGCCTCCACACCCTCTTCTGGGGCTTTTTTGGGCCACAAGAACACACCCAGAGTACGACAACACAGATGCATGGATTTTTGGAAAGGGATCTTAAAATCAGAGGTCCAGCTTCTCCCTCAATACCTGGGTAGAGCGTTGAAGTGCAGAGCTGTGGCAGTGTGGGCAGGGGAGAAGATAACTCTCATGCCAGCAGAACCCTCATCTATGGACCTCTGTTCTGCAGATCTATGCCAGCCCTGTTCAAGTGTTCAAGGCCAGATTTAGATGAGATCTCAGGAAGAAATTCTTTGCTGTGAGGGTGGTGAGACCCTGGTCCAAGTTGCCCAGAGAAGCTGTGGCTGCCCCATCCCTGGAGGTGTTCAAGGCCACGTTGGATGTGGCTTTGAGCGACCTGGTCTGGTGGGAGGTGTCCTGGCGCATAGCAGGGGGTGGGACTGGATGATCTTTAAGGTTCCTTCCAACCCAAACCATTCTACGATTCTATGATTAAAGTCCTTCTTGAAGAGACTCCTGATGGCTGCTGCTCCTAACCCTAGACCAACAGGGGCTGGAGGAGTTCGGTGGTCACAAACTCCTCAGCCTGACCTACAGATATTATCCCTGCAATTGCTCTACCACAGCTGATAACACTGAAACGTGAGAATTTGAAAGGTCTTTTAGGGCGGTATCATTTGCACTGGAGGGTTTGGTGAGGCAGCTCCCTCCACTGAAAGCCCCGCATTTAACTCCAGCAAAAGATTTTCCCTTAGCAATCAATTACCTGATATGTAATTTGAAAGATATATATTTTGTATGTACAAATCTCCTGAGAAGCAACAGTACACAACATACTTGTCTGGTTTATTAATACTACAAAATATATTTCTGTAAAGTAGTAATAACAAAAAAACCCTACAAATAAAACCTCAACTACAATTTCCCTCTTTTTGACCTGTGTGTTTAACTTGTATATTTTTAAAGCAGGTTTCTGAATCCTGAGTATCAGCAGGGCTGCCCTCAGCGTGAGATTCCCTCACTCAGGGAGTGCAGGGGATAAACAGGCAAACCAGGCTAAGCCGAGTTGGGAGTTTAAGACACGGAGAGGTCAGCAGACAATCCCATGACTTATCCCCAGTGGGAAAAAATGCCGTGGATAGCACTAGCCACTTCCTGCTCAGGAGGAAAGGGATTAATCTAACCATTGTAGATCATGTCTGAAAGTTGAATAAATGGTTGGGGTTTAGGATACATTGACATCTTTCAATGAAAAGATAAAACAAACTGGGTTTGATTTTGTCTTTGCAGCCACGCTGTCAAATGAAATTCCTCCTGCTCTAAACACTTTGTAGCCCGCAATTTGATGCACCACAGTTTCCTACATTTTTACATGAAAAAATGTTTAAATCATTTTATTAATCCTACAGCAAATCTTTCGTACTATGACTGGTATTCACTGTGAAAATATTTACATGATATTAAATTATTCCATATTTTTAAGACAGAAATATATACTTGCTAAAGATTAGTAAAGGCAGAACAGTCTCAAGCACAAGAAAGAAAGAGAAGGGACAGAAGAAACAGAGGTTTAATTGCTTTTGCAGAAGCTTTCACATCTTTGGTTCCAAGTTTAGAAAACTCCTCAGAGCGACATTGAAATATTTCTGTTGTGGCTGATCAGCTGATCAATTTGTGCATGAAGACTGTGCTTCACATAGATACTAGAGGAATAAATTCTTTACCCTCTTGGTCTTTTTTTTTTTTTCTTTTCAAACAGAAAAGTATTTTCCATTATTTCTATTACAACTTCTGCAAGTGCATAACCTTTAATCACAAAAATGCACTCATCTTCAATTTCCATCTTGTTTTAAAAACTGCCTAAGAAGTCAAAATGTAAAGGACAAAGTAATACCGTTCCACACAGGATGGGACAGGGCACTCCTCCAGCCCTGGAGAGTAATAATCAGCAAACTCTCAGCTTTTATTTAAGGATGAGGTTACAGGCATAGCTATCACATTGTCACCATGATAATAAGAGACAAAGAAACACCTCACTAAAAATTCCTTTTGTAGCACACCATTCCTTTTGATCCCCTCCTTACCACCAGCAACAAAAAGATTAAACAGTAAGAGATGCAGGAAAATGCAGGAGTGTGTGTGATTCTGGAGGGAGAGAAGATCAAGCAGGGACAGGACAGGAAAAGGTGACTGAGGGTCTTCTCCAGCAAGGATGGACAGAAAACATCATTATCATAAGGAACATCAGTATCACAAGGAAACTTCTCTTTACAGCAAGGGTTGAACTTGGAAGGTGGCTTTGTGAGATCCCAGCTGAACATCAACAGTCTTTTACAAATATTTGCTCAATAACCCACACTGAGGAGTGTTCTCATCAGGTCCAGGCAGCTGCAGTGCGTGGAGCTGTGTTAGTTCTCTGAACCAACCCTGAGTCATTGCCTGGAGAAGCCTCTCTCTCCACTGACTGCACAAGGAACCTACAGAGATGAGACTCAGCACATGCAGTTTAGGAGCAATTTTGGTTGCCAAAGATTAGGTAGGGAGTGAATCTTCTCTGCTGCCACTTTCCAGTTCTTGGAGGCAGTTGCTTGAATTTTAATTTAGTTTTTAATTTCTCCGCTGTTTTTATTCAGACAGCCCATCAGGTCATGTTAATGTTGTATGCCCCTACAAAAAGATCTTCTCTAAGGTTATCTCTGGCACCCTGCATACAAGCTCCATAAACCTATTCCCCCATCAACAGGCTCCAAGAAATGCCCAAAAGGTCTCAAAGTGTATCAGGACCCGTAATGCTGCGAAAAAACCCACACTACCTGCAGATGAAGATTTCTGTGGGTCCAGCCAAGCTGAAGAAGAAAGTACTGTCATGTCCCAGAACAGTGTTTGTCATAAGTTTCACTGACATTCTGGCACCGTGCTTTGAAAACAAATCCTCTCCTTCAGCTGCTGACGGGAGGGTGAACAAACTAAAATCTAAGCCATTCCATTCATTTCACTGTAATTCACATTTTTGGACACCATGCCAAACCCCTGGGGAGCAGGATAGCAGTCAGCCAGTGTAATGGGACTACCCTTGGGAAGATGAGCTTCAGACAGAAAAGTTGGAATGGAAGTCTTCATAAAAGCAACCAAACCACAGCAACATCTTCAAAATTCCTGTAGTAACAACACCTCTTTGAGCAAGTGATATTGCAGTTAGGTTCCTCAGTAAAATACAAGCCATTAGCAAAACAGACCCCCAATTCATTATTCGGGGCCTCTCCTCTCTCCTACAAAAAAACAAGCCTTAGAGATGGAGCTTTAGATGAATGAACAAAAAATCCCAGGGCTTTGCCCCAAGAATCACATAATAGTTTGGGTTGGAAGGGAGCAGAAAGATCATCCAGTTCCACCCCCCTGCCTTGCGGAGGGACATCTCCGCTCAGGCCAAGTTGCTCAAAGCCCCATCCAACCTGGCCTTGAACATCTCCAGGGGTGAGGCAGCCAAAAGAAAGCCTGACCCCAGGTCAGACCCACAAAGCTTGGCAGGAGGAATGACTCTGCAAGGCTGCCGGCACCTAAGTACTCCTTTGCAGGAGACTATTTCACCATGAAATCAATGTCAATATCATAGTTTTAAATCTGAAATGTTCTGCTCTTCACATTGTATTCAGCACCCTGTAACTTCACTCAACCCAACAAAACGAGGGGCCAAACTCTGCACGTCTAACGCAGAGCAACAGCCCTGGGAAAAGCCTACCCCTCTGTGCACACAGGGGAGAGAGAAACAGCCAGATGAAATGTCTGCTGCCACTCATTCTTAGCAGATTTTTCTCTCCTGGAAATGCACTTTAGCTGATGCTCCACTTTATCTCTCACATGTTTCTATACTGAGTCACCTCCACATATTCCTGACAGTTCATCTTTTTAAAAATATATATATCTCATCACTCTTCATTTCTAAATCTAATTATTGCTAATATGACTTAGCTTCACTCATAAAGCTCCTCACAAATCCAGAGCAAAACAGTGTTCTTTCTGTGAAATTCAATGGAATTATCTTCCTCGATCCCATGACAACAAGCCTGTGGTTTTCTTTTTGAAGGAGGGGAAAAAAAAACCAACTATTTTGAATCTCAGATCATGGGATTAGAAAAAAGTAATCCTCCCAAAAGTCAATTGTACTTTGAATACTAAAAACGAGCATATGTCAAGGCAACAAGAAAGTTATTTAGATACAACAAAACTGGATTTTGTATGTTTCAATGTTTGTATACCTAGAATTCTCACAGGAGAAAGCTATCCCACAACAAATTTCCTCCCCCCCCCAACTTCCTGGTATATATTAAGTTAGTTGGTGCTTCTGGTCACTTATGTGACCCATGGAACAGAAAAGAAAAAGAAAGAATTATGGTATGCTTATGGTATGCAGTTTTAAGGTCTCTTTAGCTTGTTTGTTGACTTTACCAAACTTAATGGCCACTCAAATAAATTCTTAGCTTATTTTGATCATTGAAAACCAAGTATGCTTCAGGTCAGGAAGGACCAGTAATTACAGTGTTGCTGCCCAAGGGAGAGGATGAAGCCCTCAGAATTGAGACCACCACAGCCAGCTTGTGACCAGCAAGTTTCTAGCACAGCCTCCTCAAGTTCCACATGGCAGCCAAGCAGAAGTCCTCTCCCCCTTCCCAGAAAAACATAGAAAAATCCAAATGATGTCCCCTCCCCAGCCTCAAAATCCTTGTACCAGCAGTGGATGCCCCTGTGCCAGCACTGTCAATCACTGGAGTCTTCTGTGAGCAGATTCTGTCCACTGACCTGGCTGAAAAATATCCAGTAAAGCAAGCAAATCACTTTCTGGGAGACTATGGAGCAGAGGAGGGGGAAAGGGGCTAAAACTTCTCTTATAGCTATGGCAGTTTGTTAGACCCACTCAAGCATGAAGCTTAACTTCAAACTTAATCCAAGTGGATTAAGTTCCAGGGTTTTTCCAGGATAGTATTAGCTAAATCACTTTACTAACCACTCTCCTACTCCATAAGGCTTTTGATGCAGTCTCCCACAGTATCCTCCTGGAGAAACTGGCTGCCCATGGCTTGGATGGGAGTACTCTCTGCTGGGTTAAAAACTGGCTGGAGGGCCAGGCCCAGAATGTGGTGATGAAAGGAGTTAAAACCAGTTGGCAGCTGGTCACGAGTGGAGTCCCCCAGGGCTCGGTACTGGGGCCAGTTCTCTTTAACATCTTTATCAATGATCTGGACGAGGGGATTGAGTGCACCCTCAGTAAGTGTGCAGATGACACTAAACTAGGTGGGAGTGTCGACCTGCTTGAGGGTAGAAAGGCTTTGCAGAGAGATCTCGACAGGCCGGATTGATGGGCCAAGGCCATCAATCAGGTTCNAGGCCAATGGTATTAGATTCAAAATTAGGCCAAGTGCCGGGTCCTGCACTTGGCTCACAACAACCCCATGCATTACTAAGCACTGAAATGGGCTGTCCAGGTACCACCCCTGGAAGTATTCAAAACATGGGCTGAGGTAGTGCTCAGTGACATGGTTGAGTGATGGTTTTTTTCATTAGAGTTGGGCTGATGGTTACACTAGATGATCTTAACAGTCCCTTCCAATGTGGACAATTCTATGATTTTATAAGAAGTAGCATACACTGCAGTGAAAGAGAGAACAAGAAATCCTTTAACAGTAAGAAAAGAACCAGGGAGAATTTCCATTCTTTACTTGATGCAGCAGAGAATGTAATCACTGAAGATAAGGAAAAGGTTGGGTATCTCAATACCTTCTTTACATCTGTCTTTGTCAGTTCAGTTATCCTCAGGGTACTTTAAGCCCTGACCTGGAAGTACCCTGTGATTCAGGTAGAGAGTCCCCTGTGATTCGCCTAGAGACAGTTAGAGACCTGCTCCTCCATCTGGACTGTCACAAGTCCATGGGACCAGACAGGCTCCACCTTAGGGTGCTGAGGAGCTGGTGGAGGTGATTGCCAAGTTGCTTTCCACCATCTGAGTTCCTGGTTATCTGGAGAGGTCCCAGAGGATTGGAGGCTTGTTGGTATGACTCCCACCTTTAAGAAGGGCTGTAAGGAGGATCCAGGGAAGTACAGGCCTGTCAGCCTGATCTTGGTGTCAGGGAAAGTTCTGGAGCAAATCACCTTGGGTGAGATCACACAGCACATGCATGGCATCCAGGGGATCAGGCCCAGCCAGCACAGGTTCATGAAAGGCAGGTTGTGCTTGTCCAGCCTAATCTCCTTCTATGACCACGTGACCAGACTGGTAGATGAGGGAAAGGCTGTTGATGTAGTCTACCTAGACTTCAACAAAGCCTTTGAGATGGTCTCTCACAGTATTCTCCTGGGGAAACTGGCTGCTCGTGGCCTGGATGGGTACACTCTTCTCTGGGTAAAGAACTGGCTGCAGGGCTGTGCCCAGCAGGTAGTAGTTGATGAAGTCAAATTCAGCTGGCATCCTCTTACAAGTAGTGTCCCCCAGGGCTTGGTAGTGGGGGCTGTCTTGTTTAATATCTTTATCGATGACCTCGATGAGGGGATTGAGTGTACCCTCAGTAAGTTTGCAGATGACACCAAGTGGGGAGCTAGTGTCAGTCTGCCCCAGGGTAGGGAAGCCCTTCAGAGGGATTTGGATAGGCGGGACTGTGGTGAATGGGATGAGATTTAACAAGGCCAAGTGCTGGGTCCTGCACTTTAGCCACAATAACCCCATGCAACGCCACAGGCTTGGGGCAGAGTGGCTAGAAGACTGTGAAGAAAAGGGCCCGAGAGTGTTGTTTGATGCTCAGCTGAACAGGAGCCAATGGTGTTCCTGGGTGGCCAAGAATGCCAATAGCATCCTGGCCTGCATCAGGAATAGTGTAGCCAGCAGGAGCAGGGAGGTGATCATCCCCCTGTACTCAGCCCTGATGAGGCCACACCTTGAGTACTGTGTTCAGTTTTGGGCTCCTTGCTACAGGAAAGACATTGAGGCCCTGGAACGTGTCCAGAGAAGGGCAACAAAACTGGCGAGGGGTCTGGAGCACAAGTCCTGTGAGGAACGGCTGAGGGAGCTGCGATTGTTTAGTCTGGAGAAGAGGAGGCTCAGGGGAGACCTCACTGCACTCAACTTCTTGAAGGGAGGATGTGAAGAGGAGCGGGTCAGCCTCTTCTCCCAGATAACTAATGATAGGATTCAAGGGAATGGCCACAAGTCGCACCAGGGGAGATTTAGATTAGATGTCAAGAAAAACTTTTTCTCCCAAAGAGTGTTCAGGCACTGGAATGGCCTGCCCAGGGAGGTGGTGGAGTCACTGTCCCTGGCGGCGTTCAGGAACTGTCTGGAC
>VZTM01025491.1:96392-113111 GCA_013400555.1 Jacana jacana
TTTAGTAGCTTAGTGGGTAGTATTGGTGATAGGAGGATGGTTGGACTAGATGATCTTGTAGGCCCTTTCCAACCTTGCGTTTCTATGATTCTATGATACTGCTGGACCTGTAACTCCAACAGGATTCTGCAGTCACAGAAGGCTTTGCCACTCAGGCAATGAAAACTGTCACCCCCTCTGCTGTCACCAGCAATGTCTAAGCAGAATTCTGAGCTGGTTCTGCTCTCACACCTGTGGTCACAGCCTTGAGGTCTGTATGCAACGCGTTTTCCCGTGATTTAAAGGAATTCATTTTGAATTTCAGAACAAGAATTGCTTCCTGAACAAATTACAGGCCGGGGAAGTTTGGACAACATTGCACTGTCTTGTATTCCGACTTTCAAAGTAAATTACAAGAGTTCCTTACCAGAATTCATTTGAAACATGTTCCTAGGAGTAGGGATGCATTTGTACTTGAGGGAGCATCACTTTTATACAAGCCGATTCTGATGTCAGAAGCTGAAGCAGTACAAAGTAATAAGGCACTGATAAGCACTAAGCAAATAATTAAAAATTACTTTCTTCTAAGGCAAATAGCATTGACATTGCAGTGGGAATTTGATATGCTTGTTGTTTATTCATCTTGGAATCAAAGCAATAAAAAACCCCTTATAACAATTATTTGACAAGTGCGGGCAGGCAGTGTAACAGCATTCAAGATCACCATGGTACCTGACTGCAGTGCTGCTGCAATGACAGTAAGCCAGAAATCTGGAGGTGTTTCAAACAAGACAAGATATGATGCTGCCTTTTAGATTCAGACTTTCTTTGGTGAAAAAAGAAAGGTGAGGCAAGTGTACAAAGAAAAGATATTCTCGGTATTACTTATTGCAAAAGAAGAGACCTTACGACATGGGGCAGGGCCGGGGGGAGGGAGTTATTTCCTTTAATGCTAAGAAAACCCAGTGCTGATGATTGTATTCAGAGTCCCTGGGGATGAAACAACTCCAAGATGATGCAGCATACACTAATGAGCAATTTGGTACTTTAAAAAGTGTATGTACTCCCTCCCCTTCCCTTAAATCTCTCCCTTAATCCACAAATCATTGGGAATTAAATGGTGGAGGAGAAGTAAAATCTTTGAAGATATCCAAATATAGCACACAAGAAGATCCTTGTACGGTTTGGATTGGGACTCATTGTAAGCACCCATCTCTCTTCTCCACCAGAGAGAAGTAAAGAATTCCTGTTTCCCTGCACTTCTGTAAGGAGGGAAACAAACCAAAAGAGCTGTGGACAGGGCAGAGCTGCTATGGCAAAAATTTAATGCCAACAGCAATTTTGATAATGAACTAGCAAATGATAAAACTCTGCATTTCCCCTATCTCCATCCCTAACATGGAAACAACTGGCTGTATTCCACTCATGTGCTGGGACACATAAGAATTATTACCCATGTGTGACATTTTTAATAGGATAAAAATAAAAAAATAATCAAAGGGAACACAGATAACACTGGTACTAATGTGAGTAGTGTTGACCTGTGCAGTTATTTCTAGGGACTACTGGAATTCCCTTGAAATATACAGATTTCTAGCCTTGCAGAAACCTCAGAAAAACACTCTCGGGTATTTCCAGAGGATACTTTTCTTCTGCCACACCTCCATACAACAGGGAAGCAGCCCTCTGAGTTTGAATGCAAGTTTCCAAAAAGATAAAAGTGCACAGGCACGTATGTTTGGGAGGGGGTGAGTTAGAAAAGTCCCCGACACATTGCAATGACTCAGATCAGAGTGAGAATTTCAGCAAAGAAGGAAGAGGAGACAAAGCAAAGAGCAGGAAAAGCCCGACCAGCTTGTTGCACCCAGATGTTTATGCAAAGGGCAGGCTGCACATGAAACCAAATCACATTCAAAATTTAGCAGGGTTGTGGAGATACACCATTAGCTTTGTAAAGCATGGCTTTTTCTGCCCATGGGCGCAGAGCAGCACTCACTGTGCACGAAGGCAACTACTCCGGGGAAGTGACACACACATAATTGAAGACATATTTTTTCTGTTTAGGTTCTTACACTATGACTGTAATAACCCAAAGTACCCTGGAAGGACATGAAAAAGTCCTCATGCTTATCCAGAAGTATAGATGGTACAAGTAAAGCACTTCCCTTTGATCCAAAAAAGCCATGTTTTTTCCCCAGCACGTGACTTGTTACTTTCCGTACCAGTCAAGTGCGAAGTCTGAACACAAGCCTCAGAGATAAAGATGTGTTTATATAGAGGAGAGAGATACTACAGGAAAATTTATCTTCGTATTTTCAAGTCTAAGATATTTGAACATGTTGTTTTCAGCACAAAAAGTCATGTTCGGTGACTCAACACTTGCCTCCATCAAAAATACCATCGAGTGTCAACAAGATGCTAGACTCTGCATTAACGATGGACACCATCTGAGGCGTGTTTACCACTGGTGAAAGGAAAATCAAAAATAAAATCTCTTTTTCTGTAGGCAACATACAGGGTTAGTCTTCTCTAAATAAATGGACCCATTTGTTCATTTATGGCAATCTGCAGTTCTCAGAACTTCTTTTCAAGTAAGTCCAACTCAAAAGTAAAGGCCTAAAGGGGAAGACTTTTGTGCAGGCTACAAACAGTTGACAGATGAAGTAAGGGGAGAAGAGGGAAGAGATGACAACCCTTTGGTTTGCTGACATTTAATGAGACATCTGAAGACTTCATCCAACGCATGCATAATTGATTCTCTTGGTAAAGCTATTAAACCCTTTGATGGCATCCTGCTTAAAGATGAGATTGCTATATGATCCACCAGTCCAAAGGAGGAAAACCAAAGAAGAACCAGCATCCTTCTGTGCCCTAGAGCCATATGCTGGAGCATTAATTTGGAGTATCACTTGTACAGTCTGCTGTACAAGTTTAATTGAGAGCGGTTTGCATACACACCTTCACAGCAACTGCAGCTCACTTAAAATGCAAATAAGCCTGAGTCGTACCTCAACTAGGAAAGCTGATTCTGATAATCATCATCATAAACAAAATTTTACAGCTCAGCTTCATAAACTTACCACATAAAGCTCACTAGTTAGAATACTTTAGAACATGCAGGTGCCCGGTAACTCCTATATGTTCCATCCTTGTTTTTAAAGCTTGACTTTGATACTGCAGTTCACTAAATTCACAGAACTACAGACAAGGATTTTGATGTGCAGCTTCAAAAGAAGGTTTCATACATTGCTTTAAAGAAAAAACAAAGCACCAAACCACATACAGCCCCAAGTTCATAACCTATTCACAGCTTCCTAAAAAATAACCTTTGCCACAGAGAAAAAAAAATATGCTGGTTTGTATGACAGCATTGGTCTCAGCACAGTAACACATGGAGCATGAGGAGACACCTTGCAAGCTTGGACCTTCCCCAGGAGAGCCTCTGTGCTTTCATATGGCCATGGGAAGCTTTCACCTGGGATATCTCAGGGCCCTCTGCTGCGCTGCACAGCTCCCATCAAGGGAAAAAACTGGGCAGCTCTGCTGAAATGAAACAAAGAACCAAGTCTGAGAGCAAGGAGGAAGCCGAGAGGATGAAAAGAGGGAGGGAAGAGGCAGAGCAAGACCCTGAGGGTGCAGGGGCAGAAGGGAAAAGAGGAGATGCAGAAGAAACTAAAGTAGAACCCAGCAGAGAAAGGGAAGGGATAAAGGGGAAGGCTCAAACACAGCAAGCAGTACATTGCTGCTGCCAAGAGGCGATCTGCATCTCAAGGACTGATGCCCAGATAATCTTCAAGCAATGGCCTATAATTTAAGGAATGCAACAGAATATCTTAAAAGCAAATCCTGCACATCAATGTGCCACATATTGAATGCTCTTCTACAGACATTCCAAAGAAAACAACCTTTTTCCCCTATCAATGAACACAGACACTTCCCCAGGCAAACACAGCCCAGCGCTGGTTGGTTTATAAGATGCTTCCTGCCTGGCTTTCCAGTCTGGCAAAGTACCCTCTTTGCCCGAGAAAAACAGGCAGCCCTGCCTAGGGCTTACTTCAGCCGCAGCTGGGCAGGCTCTGCTTTCCACATGCACATGTGTATCACACATACCCTACTACACCAGGATAATTTAGGTTTTTCTGCATGATTGCCTGCTCCCTTAGCTAAGCCTGAGATTCACCTGATGGACCAGGGAGCGTACAATAGAACTGTGTGATTTCACCATGTATAATATGCTATGGCTTCACACTTGAAAATTTGGAAAAAGGAAAACGTCAAGAAAAGGATGAGGCTGAATAATACACATGCTCACACGGAGCACAGGTCTCTGGGAAAACCACTTCAGATAAACAGCATCATTTGACTTAGGTTCTAAGAATGGCGAAAGAAAGGAGGAATTCTAAAAGCCATTTCTCACATTTTGGGTGGGGAAGTATTCATATTCTGCTCCAATATACATCCCTCTCGGGTTTTCTTTGGCTGGCACCATCCCACTGGTATTTTCTGCAGGGGCTTATGAATATCATGAGTGTTCTGCCTTTATTTGCATACAGCCATTAGTAAATTCATTTGCCCACAGGTAGATGTTCTTCTGTGCACACAGGAGGTCCAAAGCAGGATTTTCTGCATGCATAATCTTGAGAAACTCTTTCCCACCCTTTCTTAAGTGTATTAAAGAACAGAAGCACTACAAGGACAAATTATCAAAATACAGAAAATGTCAGAATTACAGTTGCCAGGCAACCTTAAATAACCCTCTGCTCTTTTGCATATGTGCTATAACACCGGCTGCCACATTAACTTCTAAGACTATTTTCCAGCCAAACTCTGTGGCAGGCAGTGCCCAGGTGAAGAACTGGACTGTGGAGGGAAGCAGGAGCTACGGGGGCTGCCCAGGCTCATCCCCCCATCTGGAAGCTGGGGAGTGAAGCAGATGGGGAACTGGAGGAAGAGAAAGAAGAATCTTACAGTCAAAGTAACTGAACGATACCCTGGAGAATTGCACTGTGCTGAATGATACCCTGAAGAACTTCCACACTGACTCAAACACAGTGAAAGAGGGGAGATTTAGATGAGATCTCGGGAAGAAATTCTTTGCTGTGAGGGTGGTGAGACCCTGGCCCAGGTTGCCCAGAGAAGCTGTGGCTGCCCCACCCCTGGAGGTGTCCAAGGCCAGGTTGGACAGGGCTTTGAGCAATCTGGTCTGGTGAGAGGTGTCCCGGCTGAGGGCAGGGGGTTGAAACAAGATGGATCTTCAAGGTCCCTTCTAACTCTAACCATTCTATAATTCTATGATTTATAGGAAAACCTGTGAAATGTGGGCAAGTCATGCCAACTGCGTTTCTTCAGGTGGCCACTTGCTGTGTGTTCCCTGCTTTCTCAGGGCTTAGTCTCAGGCACCTGGTTTACAGAAGGACCAGTATCTCTCAGAAATGGATGTACCACCAAGGCTCAGTGCTCTGTGAACACGAGTTAAGGATTTTTCAAACTTGGCACCAGAATTCGTGGAAATCTTTGCATTTGTGTTCTCTGCCCTCTAGACTGTATCCTCAAAATGGAAATTACAATACCATCATATCTGATTATAACTATTTATTTATGAGATTTTTATGGGAGCAGGAGGGCTTGCACAGGAGCCTTCCAGACAATAAATGCTATTAAAATAAACCACAACAAAACTCATAATTTTGTATTCAATCCACACTGAAAACAAATGTTGAATAAATAAAGGAGAGAATGAATGAAGAAGACAAATTACTTAGCAGCACCCTTTCAACAAACTCCTTATTATTCTGGGCAATGAATGAAAGAGAAACTGTGTGGGAGAGAAAACAAACACACAGCCAGAGCCAAGCGAAGGGCAGAAAAGAAAGGAGGGTGCAGAGGAGCCGTGCTCAAGCAGGGAATGGTGCCAAATGGGGAAGGTGGTGTGACGGCAAAGGGAGAGCCCAGGTGACAAGTCCCTGCCCAAAGGAGAAAGCCTCTGAGCGGAGGGAGGGTTGTGGGACACCGCTGTCACTTCTCAGGATGGGAGGTCACGAGCAAGACTAACCCAGAGCATGGCAAACATTGTATGTCACCTGACTGACTGACTGCCTGACAAGGCAAATTTCTCACACCCCATCTGCACGTAAAAGTGCTTGCAATACTCAGCCCTCCAGCTCCTCCAAGAGAAAGGTACAAGATGAAATCTCTCCTGGGAATCAGAAGAACTTGTGGAGAGCTCTACACATTGTCATACAAACAGGAGGTGGCAAGAAATGCACAGGAAGGGGGCGAAGGAAGGAGGTTGTGTTGTAGGCTTGAAGCACAGCATCACACCTCTGACACCTCCCAAAAAGCAATGCCTGAGAAAATCAATGTCCAAAGTTCTTTGAAAAAAAAAAAAAAAAAAGTACTGTGTGTGCAGATCAAAAGTTGGTGGGTTAGAATAAAACACAAGGATTGCTAAGCACAGTTTTCTTACCATGTAGCTTTGCATGAGGATCACGGTACGGCAACATCCCCCTGGCACCCCCAAAGCCACTGGGATGTGGCAGTACCTTCCAATCCCACAAGTCCCTCAAGCTAAGCTCTCCTCCAGCAGCTCTAGGGAACAGTCTCTTTCAGTGGTGAGTGAGTATTTTGATCTCTTTTTGATCTCCAAGCTTTACGCCTAGAAAAACAAGCCTCTGTTTTTCCTTCACACTCCCACCAAGAGAGTCCTTGGAACCGATCCTGTTTGTCATCTGTCTTTCCAACTCTTGCTCTCAGGCGGGTGCATCATCTGTCTTCTGTTCATTCTGCCCTGGCACCCACGAAGCTGGACCCAATGTGTTTGCAGAGGAAGGTGCTATGACCCAAAGCCGCTCGATCACACAGCACATTCAGACCATGGCAGTATCACAGTGCTCTCGGGTCACTACTTATCAGCACCATGAACCGTCGCACACAGCGTGTGGCATGTTTGAACCTGTAAGTACTGCTCTGCAAACTTAATGCTCGTTTAACATGACTTTTAAAAAAGAAAAACACGTTTACAGAGGGGTTCTTTATCTTTTCATTTATATCTTGCATTAATTTTACCCCGGGAGTTTTGATTTAATGGAAAGCCAGGTCTCTGTCACCCAGCAGCCCACACTTCTTTGGCATTCGCTTGACCGTTCTTCCCCCAGCAGAAGTGGAGGAGCTGCCTTTCTCTTCTGTTTTTGCTTCCTAGAAAATGAATGCTGAGACAGTTGGCCTGATCTGCCCTGAGCTGAAACAAGCGACAAGGTTTTATCCATATTGTTTTCTGAGAAGAGTGGTTATTAAGTCCTCATTGATCAGTGACACAGGGTGGGATCTGTCTCACTGAACTTCAGGCCTTCAGAACCTTGAGCTGAGCCAGTAACACTCACTTTCCTTTGGAGTCATAGAATCATAGAATTGTTTTGGAAAAGACCTTTAAGATCACTGACTCCAGCTGTTAACTTAACACTGACAAAGAACACTATTAACCTATGAACCTCAGCACCACATCCGCATGTCTTTTAAATACCTCCAGGGATGGTGACTCCACCACTTCCTTGGGCAGCCTCTTCCAATGCTTGACAACCCTTGCAGTGAAGAATTTTTTCTTAATATCCACCCTAAACCTCCCTTGGCACAACTTGAGGCCGTTTTCTCGTGTCCCATCACCTGTTCCTTGGGAGAAGAGACCAAACCCCACCTCACTACACTTCAGGGAACTGTAGAGAGTGAAACTCCAGCTCCCTCAGCCACTCCTCACAGAACTCGTGCTCCAGACCTTTCACCAGCTCCATTGTCGATCTCTGGACTCGCTCCAGCACCTCAGTGTCTGTCCACAGGAGCAGATTCTTTGAGGGACTACCCCAAGGCAGACACCTGAACTGGACCAGCTTTCCCATTCCCTCCAACAGCTTAGATTTCTCCTGTGCTGCATGGTGAGCCCCGGGTGACAGGCTGGATGCAGACACGGCTCATTGCTCAACCTTCAGTGGTGGTGTCCTCAGCACCACTGCACAGCAATGAAGGGGAAAAAAAAAAAGGTATATTTTACTACACAGAGAAGTTGACTGGATTCAACCATTATCTTCTCTAGTGGAAAGGATCAGTAAGAAGAGAAACAAGACAGGAAGATGCCATTGTCAGTGCCTGCCTAATTAAGTAAGTTTGATCAGACTCTAGCTTTTTCCCAGACAGTCACACTGTATAGCTGTCTCTGAGCATCACGGCGATATTTACTGGGAAGCGCAAGCGCTCCACTCCCATAAAAGCAGGCAGTTTAAAATTAGCTGCAGATAACTCAAAATGACTGCTTCGAGCAGAAATGTAATTTTCTGAAAGGGGTTATTGGTTCTGAACATGATGCACTGCACTCATGATCTGTCACGCCTCATTACTTCAGACCAAATAAGTCGCGCCAGTGTAACTGGAGACGGCAGAGACTCTCCTCAACGCCAAGTTCTTTTAAGATGTTGCCCTCCAGGCTCAAGTTTTAAAATAAAAAAGCCATTATCAAGCTCATTTTCTCAACTCCTGTGGCATATTTACAGGTTAAATGGAATGATTTTTTTTAATAGTTCTTAAAGCACAGCTCCACTTTTGAGAGCGATTCGACAGAAACGGAATCAATTGACTTAAAAGTTTATTGCCTGTAAGCATTCAAATACCACTTTGAGGTTTAAAGAAATAGATATCATAGAAGCTTTGCATGTTCAACCAAGGTTCAGAAGTTGATGGAGAATTTATTCTAATTCTATTAGTAATTTGTGACTATCTCATTTGCTAGGCCACTGAAAACTAAATATAGGGTGACCGTGCTCCTGATTTGCATTGGTGAAGTTCAGTCATATTTGAATACAAGGAAACTTCCTTCTTTCTGTCTTGCATCTGCCTATTTAACTCCACATAACATTGTTTGGGAACTCATATTATACTGCCACAATCTTCACTAGGTCTCCATTGGCACCATTTATTACATTGAAATCATTAGGAATGTGACGATGCATACAAGGGGGACTAAAATTCAGCAGAGGTCCTTTGGTTGTACAGGGTCAGGATAAAAAGCACCAGAAACTTGGCTTTTCCATTAAAACACAAGACTTTATACTCTCCTTGTGATTTCAGGATTTCTTCTCTTAAGAAGTAGCACAATTTGTTTGGTTACTTTTAAAAGTGGGACTATATTTCAAGCATTTATTAACCAAATTAAGCATATGCAATTTAAATTATGCATTCCTTGTCTTATTAACATATTAATGAATATACATCAGCAAGTTAAACTAAAAATATATTGAAAATTTGCATTTCTGATTATCTTTGTAGAGTTTTGCAACTGACAATTTGAATGGAGGACAGAAAAAATACCACTTGCATCAAGGTCTATGCAAAATTACATCTTAGAGAGGTTCCTTAATCAAAGGGTTGTTCTGTGTCTTTTATAAGCCTAAATGAGAATCTACCTCTAAATGAAGAGGACTTCCTCTTGGAATTATGTTCAAAGTAGTCATTTCCTCAACTTTTAAATCAGTATATAGGACAAAGGCATCTTAAACAAAAGCACTGCCAATTATCTCCTCCTTTCACAGAAAAGCAGGGAAGCTGATGCTTCACCACACTGCCTTGGTAGTATTTTCAAAATGAGCAAAAAAGGGGTAAAAAAGCCAAAGAGAAGCACTCAAGGAAACAGTGAAAGCCATTTTGATGCCAAAACTGTTGACAGCAATCAACTTCTTGTAACCATTGAATGAAAAAAATCTCTGACAAACCCAGTTTATTTGTTAAATCCGTGACTAAGCCAGGACTCGCTCACTGTTCAGCTCTACCCCTCTCTGTTCTCAGGCTTCCACCATCACTCCAGGCTGTTCAGCTTTCATATTTCCCACCTAACACTGGACAAGTACTAAGGAATCAAGATAAGATTATGAGGGGACTAGAACATCCCTCTGATGAGGAAAGGTTGAGGGACCTGGGTCTTTTTAATCTGGACAAGACTGAGGAGGAACCTCATCAATGCTTATAAACACTAAAGGATGGGTATCGGGAGGATAAGGCCAGTCTTTTTTCAGTGGTGCCCAGTGACAGAACAAGAAGAAACGGGCACAAACTTGAACATAAGTTCCATCTAAACATGAGGAGGAACGTCTTTCCCATGAGGGTGGCAGAGCCCTTGAGCAGGCTGCCCAGAGAGGTGCTGGAGTCTCCTTTGGAGACATTCAAAAGCCACCTGGACCCGTTCCTGTGCAACCTCCTCTAGTTGGACCTGCTTTGGCAGGTGGTTGAACCAGACATCTCCAGAGGTCCCTTCCAACCTCTGCCATTCTATGATTCTGTTAAGGTATAACCCCAGCTGGCAACTAGGACCATGCAGCCACTCACTTATTGACCCCAGTTCGGATGAGAATAAAAGTGAGAAAGAACTTGTGGGTTGAGAAAATCAGTTTAACAGGTAGAGCAAAAGCTGCACATGCCTGCAAAGCAAAACNAATGTCCAGCCTAACCCTACCCTGCTGCAGCTTGCAGCTATTCCCTCTTGTTCTGTCGCTCATTGCCCGTGAGAAGAGACCAGCACCAACCTCTCTACACTGCCCTTTCAAGCAGTTGTAGAGAGTGATGAGGTCTCCCCTCAGCCTCCTCTTCCTTGAACTAAACAATCCCACCTCCCTCAGTCGATCCTCCTAAGACTTATTCTTCAGGCCCTTCACCAGTTTCGTAGCCCTCCTCTGCACTTGCTCCAGCACCTCAATATCTCTCTTGTGTTGAGGTGCCCAGAAATGGACACCATACTCAAGGTGTGGCCTCACCAGTGCTGAGTACAGGGGAACAATCACCTCCCTACTTCTGCTGGTGATACCACACATGATACCACACAGCATGGAATAGTCCTTTGGCCAGTTGGAGTCACCTGTCCTGGCTGTGTCCCCTCCCAGCCCAATGCTGGCAGGGATATGTGAGGAGCTGAAAAGGCTTTGAGAGCTCAGCAATAACCAAACCCACCAGTGCCCCATCAAATGTATTTCTCACCCCAAAGCCAAAGGTAGCGCTAGATAGGCTGCTGGTAAGAAAGTCAATGCCATCCCAGCCGTAAACACAACATACTTGAGCCAAGTTTCTCATTAATGACTGTCATGAGTGTGCATAGCTCAGAAATATTCTAGAAACAAAGAATACTATCATTGCTAAAATACCAGGATTCCTCTGTTCATGCAATCTTAGGAGGTTCCCACCTCCAGATACCATTTAATATCATTTCCAAACCAGACACCTTTTCCACGCTTTGCCCGATTAAATCTACAATACTGAAGTCATCCAACAACCATGCCTCTCACCTTCCATTCCTCCTCCATTCTTTGAAGAAAAGCTTGCACTTTGGAGTGGTTATCCTTTGCACTCAAGGAAAGCTGCTCTACTTCTCATGTTCCAGAGTCCACTAGCTAGGATTCAAAATGGGTGATCATTTGAACACCTGTGTTTAAAAAACCATTCTGTAATGGCATGGCAGAGTTCTCAATTTCTTTTGCTCAATTTAGCCCTCACCCTGTCCCTTCAACAAATTGACTCAGACTAAAAATAATTTGGGAAAAAAACCAAAAAGAATGGGGAGAAAACAAACAAAAAAATAATTTGGACTCAGCCAATTTTGACTTTCAGTTCTGTAAGTGTGTAACTACTGGGGCAGCACAACAGTGAGAACAAGTAGCAAAGCCCAGGAACTCTTTAAGGCCATGTCACTGCAAGAAAAAGACCTGTAACCAAAAATTCCCATCTCAGACCCACACGTGACTTTCTGTAGCAGTTCTGTTGACTGCCTGCCTGCCTTTCAGCCAGTGTTTTAAACATGATGAAGCAGATCCCAGTGTACTATGGTGCACCTGTAAGACAAATCCATTTAACGTGGAGGTAAGTGGACTGAGAGCAGCCCCAGGGAGAAGGACTTAGGTGTGTTGGTGGGTGAGAAGCTTAACATGATCCAGCAGCGTGTGCTGGCAGACCAGAAAGCCAACCCCATCCTGTCCTGCATCTTGAGCGGAGAGTGGCTCCACTCTGGGGAGACGCCCCCCACCCCCAGCATTGCTTCCAGCTCTGGGAGCACCAACATCAGAAGGACATGGACCTGTTGGAGCGGGGCCAGAGGAGACCAAGGAGAAGGGAAGGCTCCGGGGAGACCTTAGAGACCTTCCAGTCTCTAAAGAGGATCCAGAAAAGCTGGGGAGGGACTCTTGATCAGGGAGGGGAGCCGTAAGACAAGGAAGAATTATTTTAAACTGAAAGAGGGGAGATGTAGATGAGATCTCAGAAAGAAATTCTTTGCTATGAGGTTGGTGAGGCCCAGGTGGCATAGAGAAGCTGTGGCTGCCCCATCCCTGGAGGCATTCAAGACCAGGTTGGACGGGGCTTTAACAACCTGGTCTGGTGCACAGTGTCCCTGCCCAGGGCAGGAGTGGGACAAGATGATCTTTAAGGTCCCTTCCAACCTGAACCATCCTTTGATTCTATAAAGTGAACCTGCAAATGCAGATGAAATATTTGAGTTTCTTGTGTGCAAACTCCCACCAGTCCTCTGCCGACAACCTGACCTACACAGCATGGAAGCTGGTATCTGCAAAAAGAGCCTTGTTTCCTGCAGTCTTAATTCACTCCCTTGGGAAAGGGCATGAACATCTCTCAGAACGCCTTTGATGGCATCTAGAAGTCCCCAGGTACTGTTGACAGCAGCAACAGCCTCTGCCACAGCTATGTGTCTGCTTCCATACAGACGCAGGGTAAATATTTCAAGCATTTCACATGTTGATTAACAAGACTTCTGTTCAAGGAGCTCGTAATTCCTCAATACCCGAATGGCTTTCCAATGACAGTTTTGCACATCAGCAAATTCCAGCAGTTGCCCATGAAATCCCTCAGTCAGAGATTTTGTAAACAGCACAATAAGAAAGCAAAGGAAAACCAGTAATGCTTATCTCCTTTTTGTTTTTAACTAGGATGAGACATATGAGTAGAAGTACTAGAAGGATGGAAGGCCACATCTTGCTAGAAATTAGAAGAGATATCTCCTCAACAAAAAGATTATACTAGGAACTGCCTACAAATGACATTCTCTTTTTGCCTGCCTAATATATTAGCAGAAATGCTCACCACGTGGGAATTCAATTTGTGAAGAAAGGTGAGAAAACAAGGCTGCTGGCAGCTACCATACAAGCTGCTCAAAGGAACGACACAGGTTCCCTCTTCCCTCAAAAAACTAAGAGATGCAGAGAAACGTGGAGTTTAATGGCACAGTTGGCAGTGATGTTGCTTTGCTGCTGTGGACTGTGTGGGAGTTTTTTTGTTTGATCAATTCTTGCACAGCCAAAGTCGGAGTCCAGCTTTTATAAAGAGTACATATATATTTAAGACAGAATAAGGAGAAACCAAATGATTAAGCAGCAAAGAAGGATGTAAGTTACAAGTGTTTCTCCCCAGTTACATGCCAGCTTTCCAGTGTTGTATCTTGATACCTTCTCCTGAGCAATTCTTCCTAATTAAAATAAATTAATTAAGAACATCTTCTTATTTACACCTCTGAACACTAATATTCAGGGATCTCAAGAGAGACCACGACAAAGCTGGAAGGCTCTCCAAAACACTTTTCAGCAGCAATGTGGCGTGTTGTCAAGAGGGGGAAGGCTGCCCAATTGGCAAAACAACAGTTTTAAATGTACTTGGACAGGCCAGGCTTGTAAATACAAGATGCTTTGTTGGCCAACGCAGTGGGCACTTATGTTTGTAACAAATCCTTTTTTCTTCCCCGAGTTTTCTAAGAAGAAATTATTTGCTAATGTTGACGTTCAAGTCCTCTGAAGAATGCAGATAGCTGAACACCAGAGCAAATAGGCCAAATTTGATTTGTTGTATATAGACTCTCCAATAAAGAAATTCCAGTTTTAATTCTTTTTTTTTTTTTTTTTTTTTTTTTTAATGTAAAAGANTTTTTTTTTTTAAGAATAAAGCACAATGTTTTACTATTATTAAAAAGAAACTAGTGGAGATTGCAATTTTCGGTCGTTCAACCATGTTCCCCCTTCCTTGAAGGCCTCCTTGGGTAATTTCATAACGTGCATTTATTCTGGGATTTATCCCAAGATAAATTATTTCACAGACCAGAACATACTCAGTTTCACACCCAAACTACAAGCTGCTGGTTTCACAAAATGTGGGCAGTGTTAAAAGAAATCACGAACTCATATATGTACACCTAGGAGGCCTGACACCAGCAGATGCTCTCTTTGGGTCCTCAACAGCTGGCAACACAGCAGCCAACAGACCCATCTTGGCACTGCAAAGTTGCTTGTTAATGAGCCAGGAATGGATGGCATTGGCCAAGTGTGGTCTCTGCCTCCCGCCCCATGCTTGGTACAAGTACAATGAGAAACAGCAGCATTTTTTAATCTATCTTTTCCATTTCAGTTTTATCTCACCTTCTCCAAAGACCTTCCACTTCACACATTAAAGATCCGCCTTTGCAAGCCTTGCGCTACTTTTTGTCTCAAATAAAGCCCAGTTTTGTCACTGCAAGGTTGAATCCCCAGCTAGTTGGTAGATGTGGAGAAGACATAGCTGCTCCTCCACCCTCCAGCAGTACCCTGGTCAGGCAGTGTGCTCTGAGGAAGGCAGAACCTCTGACGAGGCTTATTTAAGAGCAGGTTCAGGCAGCCCAATGGTACCCATCTGTGTATGGCATTTTTGTGCAAATGCAATGTTTTAACTTGCATAGTTGCAGTCGACATCCACACAGCTCCATGCTTGTGGTGGTGACAGCAGAGTCATCTGCAATTATTTACAAGACAGCAATAGTGCAATTGTCACACTGAAACCATGCTGCCAACCCACCTCACCCGAGCAACATCTTTGGCAAGAAGGGATATGCAATTTAGGGTCTCTGAAATTACCCAGTTAATGCAAAGCAATGAGGAAGCACAAGAAACACAGAACCACTCTCTAAGCTCCTCAGAGACACAGGAACCTTATTATTAGAGAAGAGAGGCAGAGCTGCAGAGGCCCTGGAGCTCATCAGCCCTTGCCACAGCTCCCTGAAAGGAGGGTGTAGCCATGGGGTGTGTGTGTCAGTCTCTTCTCCCAGGGAAGAAGTGATAGGACAAGAGGCAACTGCCTTAAGTTGCTCGAGGGAAGATTTAGGATGGATATTAGGAAAAAATTCTTCACCAAAAGGGTTGTCAAGCATTGGAACAGGCTGCCCAGGGAAGTGGTGGAGTCACCATCCCTGGAGGTATGTACAAGATGGGTAGATGTGGTGCTGAGTGCCATGGTTAGACTGGTTGACCTCAAAGGCCCCACAATTCTATCTTTGCATCTAGCCTCTGCATGTGTTCCCTTTAAACACCAGCAGGCTTTTTCTTGCCCCTCCCAACACAACATGCATTGTCACAATTCCCAAACAACCTCTCTTCCTCTGCTGGAACTCAGCTCCCCATTTCCTGAACCAGAAGTTCAAGCATTCAGACGAACAAAAGCACAAAGTACAAAAGCAAGAGAAACACACTCCTGGCTTGATCTTCCACCTGAGGTTCCATGAGTACATAAGGAACATATACAGTGACTGGGTTACACAAGGAGCATGAAACCATCCATTTTACCCAAAATCTTGCAGGCTGAATTCTCGGGTCTGTTATGGTAGAGACCCTCTGACCACACTGACTTCATCCAGCTTGAGTCTTGAAGATCTCAAAGGCCTCAATGCTGCAGACTACCAGGGTAACCTACCCCAATACTGCAGGAATCGCTAAGAAAAGGTTGTAAAGTTACAGAAACACCTTCAGTAGGGCAGCCAGGACCTATCCTACCTACAGGTAGGCTCCAAAAGTCTACCAACCACTTCTGGGGGCAAGGAAGCTGGTAGAAAACTGGGGTGAGGACTTCCAGAAAAGTCTTGAGGAGACAGAGATAACACAGGGATGATCAGAACAAGAAGGAGGAAGAACAGGTCCTTCTGACTCACAAATGTGTAGCACCAATTCCAGAAAAAGGTGTAATTGAGTTATGAAAGGCACTTGCCAGGGACAATTTTCAACAGATGGTTCTGCTGAACCCAGCCCCATTGCAATCTGCATTCCAAGGCTGGAGAAGACAGCTCTGGAGGGTATTTCACCAAAGCTATGTAACTATTTATCGCTGCATGAGAATGCCAGATTGATGTTAGATTGCAAAACACTTGATCCTATGAGATAGGTAACAGATGGTATGTTCCCCGTCCTAATGTCCAAAACCTCAATATATTTTCTGAGAAGGAAAAAAATTTCAAGGGGCTAGGACCGAATCTGAATTTAGGCAGATGACAGGCTGTAAATATGCATCACCTTCAGCTCACCTTCAATTAGCCCAGAATNCTTACAAAAGCATCTATCTTCATACAGCTCACCTTCAATTAGCCCAGAATCATCACAGAATTGTCAGAGTTGGAAGGGCCCTCTAGAGATCATCTAGTCCAACTCTCCTGCTAAAGCAGGATTGCCTAGAGCACATTACTCAGGACTGCATACAGGAGGGTCCTGAAGGTCTCCAGAGAAGAGGACTCCACAACCTCCCTGGGCAGCCTGTTCCAGGGCTCTGTCACCCTCACTTTTTCCTCATATTCCAATAGAACTTCCTGGGTTCCAGCTTGTGCCCATTGCCCCTCATCCTGCCACTGGAAACCACTGAAAAGATTCCAGCTCCATCCTCCTTCAACCCACCCTTCAGATACTTATAAGCATTAATACGGTC
>VZTM01025491.1:113325-124550 GCA_013400555.1 Jacana jacana
CCCCAAATGCCTTTCCCTTGGCTCGAATAAAAAAAAAAAAAAAAAAAAAATATTGTCTATCTTAAATTATTCTATATAACTACTTCAGCAAATCCAGTTCCAGAGTAAAAACAGTTGACAAGGAATATGTGCGTGCAGGTATGCACATATGCCTGTATGTATATATATACAGCACAGATAAACAAGGACGGAGACTTAGTGTTGGTATCACTAACTCTAGACTACCCTTGCTTTGTACAGGATGAAGAGATGAGGCACACATCAAAATATTGTCAGATACATATAACGAAAAAAATCACAATTCAAGTCAGGCAATTATTTATCTAAAGCTCCTACCGCTGTACTGTGTTACACTTAAAAATCCCAATGGCCACAAATAACAAGGCTGTCTTCTTGTTGCCCAAATTTCACTTTGCTTTCAGGAGAGGTGACAAAAAATGAATTGCCAAAGCAAAGGACTCCTGAGTGCCATGCAGAGGATTAAGGAAATAACTGAGTTAAGTCAGTCGACTGTGTTCCAGTTCTCTCTGTGCGGAGTGACCTGTTGCCCTCTCTGGTTTTTATTTGCTTTTGCACTGTACAGCCTTATGTAACTGTTCCCTCCAGCCCATGAGTCTCCAAGGTGAACAAAAGCTCAAGTGAATTACATTCAGCTCAGCCACAAAGGTGATTTCTTTTTTTTCCCCCACTGACTTCTTCTCATCATGCTTTATCTTTTTTAACCACGTAAAAGTATTAAGCCCATTGCAGTTAAGTTGACTGATTCAGCTCCTAAATGCCCGTGCGTTCCCATTTGTGACCGGAACAATATTTCTGATAATGGTAATAACTACAAAGATTAGAATAGATTAAGGCAGGAAAGACAAAATAATTTGATAGTTGTTTTTCCTTCCCCTTCACAGGCCTGGCTGCCATTATATTGTCTGGGGTAGCTAGAACTGCTTTTCATCTCCCGAAGCATCGCTTTGCCCACACTGATACCCTACAAAAGGCAGTCTGTCTTTTCAGACTAGATCCTACATAAAAAGGACTGGAAATCCATTATCTGAAGTTATTTTCAGCGATAGCTCTGAAGCAGCCTGACCTGGTATCACACAGAGACACAAGCAAGCGCAGCCATAATCCTTCCTCCCTAAAGCAGGAGTTTATTGGTGACGTTTTCGTGATCCGACCTTTCTCCAGCGGCGAATGGTATCGCTAGCGATAACCGCAGCCCGGGGAAACCAAGAGACTGCTGCTTCCAGAAACGAGCAATGCACCAACAGATCCTCAGTGGCACTCAGTTTGTAATCCTGGCGAGGTAATGAGATTTATAGAAGCTAAATCCACAGATTTTTTATTACACTGAGAAAGTGTGTTCAGCTTATCATTTGTTTATAGCATGGGTGATACAAATTTCAACCTAAAATTGTGTAGAATATACATGATTAACAGATCAGAAACCATTCTGATCCCCCAAAATCTTACTTTGAGACCTACTCCACTCCCTCCCAGACCATTAAACATCATAGTCACACAAACTAGAAGCTGATAAAATTTCAGGCTCCAGACTTTCAAAATCCTGGTGGCATTTTACATCCTACATAAGGCACGCGACAACTGTCTGGTCATTATGAATTCTTTCTGCACCTGATGTCAGAATTATTAGCTGAATTGTTACTATTTGTTCTGAATTACCAGGGTCTGGACCCAGCCATTAGCAGAGAGCAGATGCAACATACTGTAAACTGGAAAAATAAGAATTGTTAGCTCACAGTATCAGGTAAGTTCTTGCACTGGGAAAGGATCACTTCATCCAGTCAGCCCTTTAATCAGACAGCATTTATCTCACTGGAGAGAATTTAAAATGACAATCAAAATAGTCAGAAATAGCAAATACTAGATTTACAATTGATCAAAAGTCTATTACTAATGCTTGCCCATCCTTTAAAGAAAGACACTTGTTTTATCTGAAGATACACATCTCCGGTGATTTCAGACTTCAGAAAAGTTACATGGGATGAGAGGCTGCTTTTTGCTCTTAAATTTGAAAGAAATTATCATAATTTCTTATCTTATACTGTGACTTTTAGTATTTACTATATACAATTAGTATTAACCTACCGTATAGTATAACTAAGTTTTATGACACCTCTGTCAGGGATGTTTTAAAAAAGGGAAGAGAAGAGATATACACCCCTAATCCATAATCCTGATGTGATTTCCTCAGGTCTTTCTGGGAGGAATTCTGCAGTGGAATCCCAGACTTTATGTTTAATTAAGGCATAAAATACTCTTTGCTCATAAAACATGCTTACCATCCCACAAAATATCACTGTAAAATCTTTTCTGGAGAAAAGCAGTTCAAACTGCAAGTTACAAATCTTGAACCAGACCTTCCCAAGTTCGGAGCACCAGTATTTCCAAGTGTTTCCAAGTGTTTTAAGAGCACTTAGAGGAAAGGGTTTGGCTTTTTCTATTATCAGTGGATAGTAAGAATTAATGCAAGTTGTAATGGATTCTCAAACCCAGAAACATCTCTCTTCCATCAGAAAACATTCATGAAATTTGAAATAACCTTGCTCTACTGGCATTTATGAAGCAGTCACTTCAAATTCCCCATTTCCAGCCATATTAAGTCTTACACATACAGCCTTTCTGTTCCGAAAGAACTGACTGATTAAAATTCAGAGATGGCAAGCAGAAAGCGAGGGTACTTATTGAAGCAGAAGGAGCAGACACTCCACCAAACAGCCTGGCCTTTTGCTGGGCAGAGATACACATCTAATCCAGAGAACAGAGAAGAACCACAGTGACTTTAAATGCTGGAAAGGTACATTTTCTACAGAGCGTTTCTTTGCTTCTGTTGAAACATGTGAAATATTAATGTCAATTCCTCACACATCAATGCATTTGTATACTCCCCTGTTATCAAGTGTCCAAATAAAAACACTCTGTTCTGAATAACTTACTCCCTGAATCATCAGTCAGTTTTCTTCTATAAATACAGGAGAGGTTCAGTATTCGTCAAATCACATCTATGACTGAGACTGGCAATCTTTTAGAAAAGATGTTCTCTCTGTTAAGTTTCAGAAAGGTACCAGCATATGCATATTTAACTACAAAACTTTGTATCTGGAACAGACATAATGTGCTAACAATAAAGTAAAAATACACACCAAGGCTATAAAACATGATGGGTCTAAGCTTGTGAGCTGGATCCAACATGCAAGAAGAACTTGTTCAACCTCCAGCAGTAAAATCTTTGCCACTGCCTCTCCAGGAGGTCCCCAAACACCCGTAGGGAAGAGGTTGAGGGCGGGAGGAACGTTTCCAGCAATGCACTTGCTGCTGTTTCAGTCCTGGGTCTCCGCCAGCTCCCCTGCCTCAGCTCATCATGGGAGTACACCACAGAGTGCCTCATCCAGAGGCTTCTCAGCAGAGAACCTATTCAACCCAAAGCTAAAGACTATGTTGAAACTGCAGCTCCTCCAAGTAAACGGCGATTTTGAATCAAGAGGTGAGAATTCTAATTATTCCATGATTATTTCCATAAGCACCAGCCTAATATCCATATTTGCTCTGAACACCAGCCTTGCCAAGAGCTCACTGGCTGAAATTATGCCCAGTGGCAGTTCAACAACCTACTTCAGCATGTGGGAAATATGAAGCTATGCTGCCATGAACAAGTCATTCTGGTCTGGTACAGGGCTCTTGAGTAAAAAAGACTACAGCGTCTCAGAAACATGTATTCTTCCTTCATGTTCACATCCCCTCTCTCTTGCTGCACAGGCTGAAAAATATAAATGTGCTTCCTGATTGACGTTATTGTAATAATCCATTACTGGAGCAAAAAGCAAGAGTCACTAACTACGTAATTTTCTCATGAAATACAACAGTGGTTTGGAGTTAAGGATTTATTTTCATTTAATGAACATGGGTATTTTCCCCCATTTCCTCACTAATATACTCATTCTAGTGTACTCACTGTAACTTTATTAGTATTACTATTTTTTAAACATCTTCCATTTGTTATTAATGGAATTAGTGATTATTTCCAATCTGAAGATCCTGAGTAGAAGACTCCACTTTTTTGAGGCTAGGAAAAAACCTAAAACCACACACCATTATATACCGGTCACTGTCACTGCAGAGACACACAGTGGAAGGCAGAGGCGGTACTTTGGAAAGGTCAGCTTTCAAAGACTGAGGGGAAAAGTAGACTTACAGAATAACTTCAACAATATGTACTGTCTCAACAGGATCACAATCTACTTGTGCTTTCATTCTTCCCTTGGTGCAGTCACACAGTTGCAGTGAACTCCATTCACATAGGTATACTCCAGGTGTGCGCAGGCACACGCACGTGTGTGTGTACACTTTAGGCGAGTACCTAATCCAGCTATTCTTGTCCTATATATATATAATATTATGAAATACAAGGAAACTTACTAATGTTAACTGTTAACATAAAAATCACCCAAATTAGGTCTTGGTTTGATATGCTGTAGGCTACTGGGAAGAAATGAGTTTTTAAGATTGGCTAACACACTACAAAGGATACCAAATTGAAACATATTTCCTGTCAGAAAAAGAAAGAAGGAAGATGGGAAGCTGTGCCTTGAATGGTACATTTTTATGAATTATAAAGATTAAATGCAGTGTTCAGCACTGATAGAGCTATGTATCTCTTTCAGGCAGATGAGACCAAATTGCATAATGTGACTGGTAATAAATATATACTTGTAACATGAAAATAGGTGTTATGTAAAATAAAGAGAAGCCTTTCCCCTTTGTCCTAAAGCATGAGGGTTGCTTGATCATCATAATTTGTGAACTTTACTCTTTTTTAGCTTCTACATTGCAGATACTACCTAATTTTAGTATTTAATTACAGGAAAAAAAGTAATAAAATTGATTTCACAGTACACAGAATAAAAATATAATCTTAATATAATTGCTAGTATGGCTGATTTTATGTCTGCAGATTTTCCAAGCTTAATGTAAAGAGAGCAGTCAATACCTAGAAGAATATATAAAATAAGCAAAAATTGCATTCACCACCCAAAATGTATCTTTGTGTCCAAAGATGGACTACAAGGTCAAGTACATTAAGTCAATTAAGTCAGTGGAAAAATCCACTGACTTCATTTGGATGCAGTGAATTCAGCACTAGGTAAAACATCTCAGCACACACATAGCTAAATCAGGGTTATATGTTTTGCAAAAGAAAGCTTACCTGACCATTTTTTCCCAATTCCATTTCAACTATTGCAACAGGAGTATTTATCTGATCGATGTGTCTTGACTGCGACTTCAGATCCACTCGCCAGTTCATGTTTTTCAAAGCATTATCCCAACAGCTCTGATTGACCAGGCTCTCGTGGATCTTTATTCGGTGGTTCTTCCAGAATTTTGCAATGACTGCAGCTTGATCAGCAGTGATGCCACCTTGTTTTTTGGTTTGGGCAGTGAGAAAAGCCTCCAGCTGATTCAAATCCATGTCCGCTGAAGCAATTGACTATAAAGAAAATGAGGAGAAAAAGGGAAAGCTTGCTCAAAAATTCTCTTTAGCAGCCTATGCTGAAGAGTCTACCAGAAGGTTGCATCTTTAGGGTTTTACAAATATCAGGTTTTAAAGGCAATGTGAGAACAAAGCTGGGTTACTGACAACTTGGATTAAAACTCAAGTGTCTACTACTTATCCCAGATTCCTGCACCCAGACATCTAGAGGGTAACGGATCAGTAACACCAATATGGAAACTGGGAGTGCCTTTGGGAACACAGATCTGGTACAGGATAACAATGAGGCTTCTTACTGCCTGCCTGCTCCAAGGATGCCCCATGCCCACCCAACTGGTTGCTGCTGGTCTCCTCAGAGCTCGGTCAGGGGTCTGGCTTGACATTGGTGTTCTGACAGACAGAAAGCCCAGGGGTACACAGTGTGCCCCCAAGGCTGAAGCAAGGAGACATCCCAAGCTGTCTGCAACACCCACAACTTCATTGCTTATCTCCACACCACAGGCAGGGAAGCTAAACTGGAATGCTGCACAGGCCAGGCAGGGTGGGCAGCACTGGCCGCAGCAGCAAAAGTGGGAGTCTTCCAAGGGAGAGTGTGAAGCTGTCCTTGGTAGAGCAACCGTAGCTGCTTCTGAAGCACCAGCGGGCTCTGTCAGGCTAAACACTGCCTTTGCCTTTTGCAAGAGAGTGCAAAAGGCAATTTGCATTTAGTACTCCTCCCTGCACAGCAACGGAAATTATTCTTCCCAAGCCCCTTTTTTGATAGATATCCAGGTTTTCCACCTATTTTTCCAAAGCTGATAATCCTACAGCCTTAAATTTACATTGCCTAACTGGCAATGGTTGGTAGACATGGTGGTGAAGGGAGGGGAAGACGTAAGATGGAGAGAGGAAACTGAACTGCGGTGAAGTTTCCCTGCTGCAGTTTCAAACAGAACCTTTTGGTTTATTCTTACACATAATGAAAGCAGCTCATCCTAACTGAACATGCCACCACCCAAGCACACACCAATGTGAGTTTGGTCCAGTTTAATTTCCTTTGACTAGGTAGTCCTCTGCTGTACTTCAGCCGTTCTGGGCAGTAATGATCTCCCTCTTGTTAACCAAGGGGGTGACGCCATGTGGCTTTTGGCCAGACACACAGTGTGTGCTTCACACTGTTTGTCTGCAAAACTGGGTATCCCTTCTCTATAAAGCAATGGATGGGTGCTGTTGCTGACGGAGCTTGCCAAGGATGCAAGACCTGCTGCTTCCCTCCATTCCATTGGCCATGGACCAAAACTGCCAGCAGGGCAAGCAGCCAGCAGGTTCTACCGCCTCCCTCTACACCAGAC
Organism: Jacana jacana; assembly: GCA_013400555.1. Classification (NCBI taxonomy): domain Eukaryota; kingdom Metazoa; phylum Chordata; class Aves; order Charadriiformes; family Jacanidae; genus Jacana; species Jacana jacana. Next base: position 120,160 of record VZTM01025491.1, read on the forward strand.
AGGTGTCAAAGTATGCTTATCTCAGTCACATCATGAGTGGACTAAAATGAAAAAAGGTTAAAAAAACCCAAACCAAACCCACAAGAACTAGCCCAAAACAAAGAGCTCGCCCATCAAAGAAGCACCAGAGAGCAGCAGCAGGCTTGCCGCTTTGAAAGGAGTAAAGCCAACACTGCAACATGCTTGGCCTTTGGCAGATACATCACTGCTTCCTCCTTACCCCAGGAGAAAAGCAAACCAGAAACACACACACACATACCCCAGAAAAACCCCAGTAAACAACTAATGATCTGCAATGGCTGAGCTGCCTTTTACCATCCAGTGTAGAGCGTTTTTCAGAAGAGGAAGTACTGCCTTCCCTGGCTCTCGCCACGGATTAGCTGCCATCTGGTACGTGATGGAGAACAGCAACAGTAACCCACGTGAAGCAACCACTCAGCTGTACCAGGGATCCAGCCTAATAGGAGCATCTGGCAATTTATTATAAAATTTGAGATGCCAAGTGCACCACTCTGTCTTTTCTATATGGCATTAATCATATCTGTATATACTTTCATCATGAAGATATTTAACTTAGGAGGTCATTAATCTGTAATATCTAATTATGCTGTAAATGAAAAAAGCACTTTTTTCATTTTCAAAAGAAAAGCTATTTAGACTCACAGTCCTTTCCTACATCCACATCTTGCACAAACAGGACTGTCTACAAACAGCAGTGCAAAATATCTTCTGGTTTAGTATTTCTCATAACACTACGTCTGCTATAAAGGTTTTCAAGTCACAGGAGAACAGCAATTCATTTTAATATTCTTTTTCATCTTAACTTGGAAACTTTTCATTGTTATCTGATATAAAAGTTACAAAGAATGAGAGAACAATTAAGGTCTTTACTGCTCTTCCATCTCCTTTACTGTACAAATACCTACACAACTAATTTTTTAAACAAGTGCAGTTCTACTCCATTGCTCATATGAATAAGTGACATTTTGAACTTTTTTAAAGCTTGAGTAAATATTTTAATTTAATTTGACAAAAACATTATATTTCCAGTCATATTCTGCTCAGCATTACAAATAGTGCTTTCCATTGCTTCGAACAACGGTCATTTATTACACAGAGTATCAAATTATAGTGAATACACTTTATTGATATTTCTAAGGATATTTAAAGTTAAAACATGAGTGGTTCTTCTACACTTTTAGCTAAAGGCAGATAAAACATATCTGATTATAGGTATTCTTTTGAACCCTCAGATTTTCAGATAATCATTTACCAGCACCAGCACAATTACCAGCTGTTGTCCAGCTCCCACAGTGGGGATGAAGGTGGTTTCACTGTACGAATAAGCAACACACATTTCATCATCGTTACTGGAAAATTCTCAGAACTCAAAGGTGTCAAAATCTATTTTATCCATCAGCTCCTACATCTGAATCCCTGTCAGCATTGGTTCAAAAGAGATAGGGCTTATTAATGCCACTTACTTAGTTCGTACAGACCTCAAAGTGCAGGATCTCGTGCAGTAGCTTGAGCTACTGAACTGCCAGAGGCACGTGGCCTTCCTGTCATACTCCTACCAGACTTCACGCTCTGAGCTGAGTGCCTGTGCCTGGGGACCCCGCCTTTGTCATTTCCCACCTCATCTCTTTGGCAGGCCTTGATAAGTACTCTTTGCAGTGTACTACTGCAGCCCCCTTTCTATTTACAGACCGTTCAATCTCTGCTCAGTTCCACAGCAGGTCAGCAAGTGCTCTGTTAAAAGTTAAAGTTATATAGGACCTAATTCCAGGTTTTATCGGTAATCACAAATTAATTACTATTTCAACATAAAAGTCTTTAACCAACAAACAGCTGAAAAGTTTCCCAAGAACGTATAAAATAATAGCTGCTCTATGCCAGCGAGTAATTTCATTTACGTTACCATGACTGTTCACTCAAGTGATTAAGTAAGAAGAGCCTATTTTTGAAACTTGAGTCTCACTGTGAGAGAATGACACTAGATAGTAAACTTTCCTCACATCGTATATTTTGAGATTTGTTAAAATACACCTTTTCTTCCTCCGCCCCCCCAGGAAGCACAGCTTTAATACAGCATGTCACACTACAAGCATGCAAATCCTACCCTCAGCAACTGGCTCCACCTTTCTTTCCAGAGGTTGGGCAGATGCTTTTAAATAACATGAAACAGTTGATCACACTGACTTCTCCTTGTGTTCACCTTCAACACATGCCCACTGTGTCTTCAAATTTAATTCAGCCAATAAAAATATGACTTCAAATACTATTTCCTTAATGGAAGAGTATTTGATAATCTGGAGAGCTTTGTATTGGCTTAATTAGATCCATTAGACATGTGCCTTAGTACACAGAACAGGAAAACAGACTTAAATTCATTACCTCTTCTGAGAAATAAAGCCTGACAAGCATGCAATACTAGTAAGAAACAACAACTGGAAAAGCCTACTGGGAAAAAAGAACACACTTCATTTCCAGAAATAAAACATTACTTGTCAACCCTTATGGCAGTGCTCCAAGGGCTGGCCAGGCCAGCATGTGGAGGCATTTTCTCCAGCTGACCCTCAACATCGCAGGCTGCTGCCAGCCTGTAGCACTCAGACACAAACAATTCAGTGCCTTGGACTGTACTAATGAACTCATCTCTTCAGGTTTTGGGGAGGAGAGGGTAAGAGGCTATTCCTGTAACAGGGTTGCTCTTGGAAATCACACTTTGAAAACCATTTCTCAGTCCCTTGGAGGACCCACACAGAGGGGGTGGACCAGCTGAAGATAGGAGGAACTTGTGAAGGGACCCAGCTCAGCCAAAACATTTTCATCACACAAAGCCAACTCCTATAACATCAAGATGCTATGCAGTTCTTTCACTTATACTTAGAAGAAAGCCTTTACTGGATTTGGGGCAAACAGGGGGTTACCTGCTCTGGGGTGTGTAGCTTCTTCCCACTTCTTTAAAAAGAAAGGCAACCCTGGGAAAGCCCCGTGTGGAAGAGAAGCAGCTCCCATCATCTTGAGCTCAGCAGCCCAAGCAGGTCCCAGAGACACTATGCTGTTTGTGTTAGCTCAGCACATTCTTCTGCCAATAGTAGCTCCAGAGAGGAGGACTATGAGAACATCTCTGCAGGGCTGTGGCTTCTGGGGCCTCCTGTGTAAGTACGTACTAACCCAGACTCTCTCCCAGGGGCTGCTGAGATATCCAGCCCCGAAACAACCGAGCTGTTCCCATAGATGTTCCCTGGATATTCGTCCAGTAGACTTTCCCACGTTTCTGGAGACAGCGGAGGTTTTCAACCAGTTGGTAGGTCGTGCCTCACAAACATTGCTTATTAGAGGCCAAAAGCTCTCCTGAGAATTCGAATTAAGATAAAATTAGATGCAACAGCCTGCTTGTCTGCACTTGAAAACAGTAATCCATCTTTCGGAAAAAAAACCCAAAGCTAAAGGCCTCTACACCCCCAAAAATTTGTAAGTCAGAAATCACAAGTGACCTTAATGATACATTTAGTCCTCCTACATCAAAGTAGAAAAATTTTAACTAATCTTTAAGTCTCATCTAATCTGTGGCAGATCACATTATTTTATTTTATTCAAGTTCCATATTAAATCACAACATTACCTTAAGTTTGCTTTTATTGAGCTGTAATACACAAAGTGAAATTGTACTCTTTGCTAAGAGAAAAGAGCTAACTGTGAATCATTAAGAGGATAATAATATATACATTGTTTAAAAGCCTATAGTTTAATTTTTTTTCTAGCACGCAGTAGATCTTCGGCAACACTTATTTCTTATTCCAGCCTATAAAGCCCTTTGATTCATTGCCAAGGAGACATTAACCAGGTCAGCAGACATTCAGTAGACTTGTAAATATTTGTTTTTCTGACTTTCATCAAGTGTCCTTCTTGGACCAGAGGACTTGCAACACAGCAACAACAAAAAAACCTACTTAATGGCTACTACAGATGGGAAAAATGAGTGTGTATCATGGTGTTTTGGGTAAGATTCCTACATTTCTAGTCATATTAAGCTTGATTCCACCTACTGAAACCTGCACGGGGAAGATAAAACTCTTCTTGGTGAATCCCTTCCAGGCTTCTTGACTGAATTCTCCCTTTTCTCCACCAAGGTTCCCACCAAACACCAAGTTGTTTACCTGGATTTTAGTAAGTCTTTTGATACAGTCTCCCACAGTACCCTCCTGGAGAAACTGGCTGCCCGTGGCTTGGATGGGAGTACTCTCCCATGAGTTAAAAACTGGCTGGAGGTCCAGGCCCAGAATGTGGTGGTGAAAGGAGTTAAAACCAGTTGGCGGCTGGTCATGAGTGGAGTCCCCCAGGGCTCGGTACTGGGGCCAGTTCTCTTTAACATGTTTATCAAT
>VZTM01025491.1:124709-137757 GCA_013400555.1 Jacana jacana
GTCTCTTCTCCCAAGTCACAGGCGACAGGACAAGAGGAAATGGCCTCAGGTTGCACCAGGGCAGGTTCAGATTGGATATCAGGAAAAACCTTTGGACTGAAAGGGTTACTAAGCATTGAAATGGGCTGCTCAGGGAGGTGGTTGAGGCACCACCCCTGGAAGTATTCAAAACATGGGCTGATGTAGTGCTCAGTGATGTTTTGGGTTTTTTTTGTTAGAGTTGGGCTGACAGTTACACTAGATGATCTTAACAGTCCCTTCTAGCCTAGACAATTCCATGATCCTATGATTCTAAGCAGAAACCCTGCAAATCCCCATCTTACTTTTCACATACAAGTTTACCAAACCCAAAGTTCTCTGCTAAAATTACTTTTTCATTTGAACACAAAGTTCAATAACAGGGAGTAGATACACAGCTATTTTTGGCCTAGCTTATAGTTGAATGCAAAAAGAGATCTCAGCATTAGTTTTTAAAAGTATCTGAAGCGACCACATTTTTTTCTCTAAACCTGCTGTGCTGAACTCAAAAACGTGTGTGGGAGTCGGGTGGCTCCCCTACCCCAGACCAATCCAAAAAAACATCTTTAGCCAAAGGAAAATTGAGAGTCATTAAGGATTACACCGTCTGGACCTACTTAAAGACTCTGTCTAGGCTTTATAGCACTTACAGAACAAGAATAAATAAAATTTAAAAAAAACCCAAACAAACGGAACAAGTCCACCCACTAATAACATTAGTCATAGCTAGACCTCCAAACCATCCATACTCAGATTACAAATAGATACTAAAAGCTTGGATTTTAAGCAATAAACATTAAAAAACAATCAAAAAAAAAGAGCACCACCCACTTCTTGAATAATAGTTTCCAAACTACTTACGTTATTTAAAATAGAAAGAGGGAGAGATGTATACAAAAGAAGGCACTTCTCAGAGAGCACAGATAGGCATTGGAAAAGCAGGAGGGAGATAGAACAGGGGACTGAAAAAATAAGGAAACGTTCTATTAATAGCAGATATACTTGCAACTAGGAGGGTCAAATAGCAAAATTAAAAATATAAATATATATAAATATAATAAAATAAAAAAATATATAAATTGTCCATCCTGTCTTGTACTCAACTGAATTACAGCAAATAATTTCCCAAGCTTTGCTATCACTTTTCTCCCCACTTGAGTAAATTTTTTTGCTCTGATTTAGAAGGCATTTCACCACTTGGGGTGGAGGCAAAGAAATGTCATATTTCCAGTAGTTCATAAACAGCCATGTTGCAGACAAGTTTGACGGGTTCAACCTTCCCCCGAGTGAATGTGCACACACATATGTTGCCTGACCCACGCTTCAGCTAGAAGCAAGTTGTTTTATTTGACAATGTCTAAATCTTCACAGGTTAAGTTATTCAGTCTAAAACAGTTTCTTCTTCAGTCCTGAAGGAGATGGATGCAGATTTAAGATCTCTCAACAGATGGAAGCCATTTAATGCAGGATTGCTAAAGACAGAGCGGAAAATAAAAGGCAGAGAGAAATCCAGCTAGGGCAGAATAAATACCAGATGGTAAATAAATAAATAAACAAACCCAAATAATTCAAGGGAGGAAGCAAAAGCAGGAAAAGAGAGAGAGAGACAGACAAGGTGACAATCCCAGAATCAGTGATACAACCTGTTGTTCCCTTAAGAGACCACGTTTTTTTCTGCTCCTCTGTTCTCTTACAAAAAAATAAATGAGAAGTGTGTTTATCGGGTTTCTACAATCATTCTGGGAAAAATGACTTGCTGCCACGGACTACTGCTTCTCGTTTAATCTTGTTTCACTTAGGAGAACTAAAAATAGAAGTTGGAGCAGTTCGTAATTTGAAGGCATGTGGAAAAAAAAAGAGGTTGCAGCCCTGACCTGGGTGCAGTGACGGTGCAGACATCAGCAGAGCTTACTGTAGCCCTCTGCAGGCAGCAATCCTGTCGGTGAAATCAGGCAAAGAGCAAATCTGCTCTATTATGAACCAAGCACAGAAAAAAGAACTAGCATCATGACTTAATTTTCACTTTTACTCAGAGTGCCTTGACGTTTTCCCTCTTAAAAGTTAATTATTAACTCAGCTAATTTCCCCCTTGGTTTATAGCTGGACATCAGGTTTCTCTATAGGAAAGCATAGATGCTCTGGCAGCAGCAAACAACACGGAATATGAGTCACACCCCTCAACTGTAAGATGTTTTGCCACAGACTCAGATTTGGAGCCAAACTCTGACTCTGAGCTCTGCTTTCCTTTCTTCACAGCACCGTTGTCTATTGTCTGCACCAGGCTGGACAACATCCACAGTCCATCCATTCCTGCCTGGAAGGAGAAGGGTTCCTGCACTCTTAAACCGGGCTAACACCACAGCCTGTCACTGCTGTGGCCCATCAGCCTGCAAACACATTTCATAGAATAGAATCACAGAATGGTTTTGGTTGAAGGGACCTTAAAGATCATCTTGTTCCACTCTTGCCCTGGGCAGGGACACCTCCCACTAGACCAGGTTGCTCAAAGCCCTGTCCAACCAGGTCATGAACACCTCCAGGGATGGGGCAGCCACAGCTTGCCTGGGCAGGGTCTCACCACCCTCACAGCAAAGAATTTCTTCCTAATATCTAGAAATCTTCCCTCTTTCAGTTTAAAACTGTTAACCCTCCTCCTATCATTCCACTCCCTAATAACAAGTCCCTCCACATCTCTCCTGTAGGCCTTCTTTAGGTATTGGAAGGCCACTATATTGTCTCCCCAGAGCCTATTTCACAGCAGCAAAGAGAACAGCAAGTAAAGGAGACAAGTTTACAGACTACACAGAGTTTCGAGGGAAGGAGGCGAGAATGCTTTACCACCTGGTCATTCATCACCCATTTTGACGAGCTGTGTTACTCACTGACAGGTCTGATGGGTGAGAGGGAAACTCCCAGTCTCAGGTACCAGCTGGCAGGTCTGCATGTTGGCATGGATAAGATAGCTTTCTTTCCTGTCATCTGAATGAAACAGAAAATACATTCCCCAACCCAGTGGCAGCCACAGTAGTTGTTAACAGCTTCACAAGGAAAAAGGAGCAACAGGTCAAATTCTTCTCCCTGGTAATCACAACTGCCCTGGGAAGGTCCCCACTCATGTCCTAGTACTAGAAAATGTTTGCCCAGGAGCAAAGCCCAGGCTAGGGAGAAAATCACAGAATGGTTCTCATTGGAAGGGACCTCCAACCTCCCTGCCACGGGCAGGGACACCTCCCACAATCATCCCTCATTTTCCCATAAAGATTTAAGCACCATTTGGTGCAACAAAAAAGTTCTTACAACTAGATCTGATAAGTCATTTTTGGCTGGAAAAAAGGCTAAAAGCTTAATGAAACAGCCAGAATATCAATCTGAAGGTGTTCTCCCATAGAATCACATTAAATACTAATGACTACTTTAATGACCCCAGAGGGGTTTCTTGATTTTTATCAGATTAGGCTCCTGACCAAGACATCTATGGGGAGAGCTGGCCAAGTCATCAGGTTATCTGATGAGTTTATGGGCACAAGTCTCCCCGATGCATCTCCACAGCCACCGTGTGCAGCCACTGAGAGCTCCACGTGCGTAAGAGTGGCTGGCAGCGCTGGCAGACACACACCACCAGTAGAAACTTTGGTGCTGAACAAAACCTGGCTTTAGGTTTCAGTGTTACGCGCCTGAACAGCTAAAATCTTCAGCACTCTGAAATCTTCACACTGCACTGCACTTCGAGACAGCACAGACCACCCCGTCACAAAGAATCCAATTAATTTTTCCAATGGCTTTTCTTTGACTGTTAGTCAAATCGGGGGCTACCTATATTCAATAAACTCCCCACCATTTGTCCCCACAAACTGGAAAATTCCTCTAGCACTTTCAGTGTAGTGAAAGCTACAAGAATTGTTATGTATTTCCTGGCATATCAAACTGACGCATCATAAAAAAAAACCCTATGAACAAAAGCACTCCCTACTGAGAAAAGAACAACTGGGCATGCTTCTAACCCGGTTCCCAACAAGCCAGAGCCAGATCCAGAGGTGAAATCACACACCAGTACTCTTTGTGTACAAGGAGGCGTGCCAAGTCTCCCACAGGGGAAGAGTACTTCTACAAAGTTGCATCAGCCAATTGTGCCTTTTGGGGTCTTTTGAGTCCTCAAGAGGAGACCGTCTTTGAGGTCTCAGGAGGTCTGAAACACCACAACAACCTCATGAGGACCCATCAGTAACAGGCAGCTCACCCGTGACGCTGGGAACCGAACCAGCCTCAGAACTACAGCTTATCAGCTTCATCCCAGACAACGGTATATAACCCTCCACGTGCCAACGGATGGCAGCAGCAGAGCACTCCTCTGATCTCGGTGTGCACGCACACACGCTGGGTGTGTGTACGCCATGGCAATATCCAAGGCTCTACTGCAATAACAGCCTAAATGTGCCATTTCTTCTGCTACAGATAAAGGGAGTTCGGAAAATTTTGTTCGCTTAACAAAGGTAAGAAGCAAGTTTAACGAGAAATGCAAAATAAGTCACAAGTAATTCAAATGCATAATATATTTGTACCATATTTGACCATGTAAAACTAAAGGGTACTAATACAAACAGCTTGTTAGAACAGAGTATAAACTACATTTGACACAGAATTGGCAAAAAGAGTAAAAAAGAACAGCCCTTCTGATGCGACAGTCTGAGGAGAGACAACAAAGCCATGTGTAAATGTCAGGCAAGAAGCAAAAATGTCTGTTCCTTACTTGCCTCTTATACAGATACTACTGCAGCGTCTGCATGTATCATCAGAATATGTTTCATAATCCTGGCATCACAGGTTCTAAGGACTGCAAAGAAGGAGAAAAAACCACCACCCACCAAGCTGAGGTAGAAATCTTTTGGCAGAGATCCCAAACTTCTCAACCAGAAAAAAAAATATCTAACCTTATTTGGAAAAAAAACACAGAATTTGACTCAAACTATATTTGTATGGCCACTTTTTATTGTTAAGGGGGTGAGATATGATTGTTTTTTGATGGAGGAGAGAGAGAAATATGAAAAACAAGCTTTCAGAAATATATTAAGATGATAATTACAAAAATGTTTTAAAGAATTTGTCTAGATGAGCTGGCTATTATTTCACGTTTGCTCTGCAGAGTATATTTTATGTCCTCTTTCAGTGAGATTTTGTTGTAACCTAGTTTTACTTATGTGGAATCACACATAAACCAGTATTGTTATGAGGTAAATATAGAAGATGCCAAAGAATAAGAGGGACGAAAAACGTATTCCAAGACCGCCATCACCTTTAGAAGTGAAACACACAGCCCTTAAGTACAGCTGATGAACAGGTAGCAAAGTCCATGTGATGAGAAGGTAGAAGGCTTGAATGCAATTGTAAAACTATCAACTAACTCTGAGTTAGACCTTGGGCTACCAACTAAAAGCTGGTGCTCATGCGCTGAAAATGAAATGAAAGGTAAATCTCATATGCTTTGCACAAAGAGTTCAATTTTAAATCATAGGGTGGCTAAAAAAAGTACAGGATGACTTGGTGTCATTATACCATTTGTAAAATCTAGTTTCTTTATATATGTCTACTATATACAATGGAATACAATTATGGAAAATCCACTGTGCTCATGTGTCAGGTTTTCACAATACATAACAAAAATGACACAAACTAAAAAACCAGTTTGGTTTTCACAACAACGAACTACGAATCCTTCCCAATGAAGGCCCCATCCAGCCTGGTCTTGAACACCTCCAGGGATGGGGCAGCCACAGCTTCTCTATGCCACCTGGGCCCCACCACCCTCACAGCAAAGAATTTTGTCCTGAGATCTCATCTCAAATCTCCCCTCTTTCAGTTTAAAATCATTCCCCCTTGTCCCATGGCTCCACTCCCTGATCAAGAGTCCCTCCCCAGCTTTCATGGAGCCACTTTGGGGACTGGAAGATTTCCTGGATCTCCCAGGAGTCTTGTCTTATTCAGGCTGAACTCCCCCAACTCTCAGCCTGTCCTCACAGCAGAGGGGCTCCAGCCCTCGCAGCATCTCCATGGCCTTCTCTGACCCTGCCCCAACAGGTCCATGTCCTTCACTTGTCCTAAAGCCCATGATGCTCTAGGGGTGGTCTTGGATCTCTCTCAGTCAGTTGCAGCCAACCCTCTCTGCTCAGGAGGGCTTACAGGGAACCAGGATGGCCATTCAGACATCAGCTCAGGTTGCCAGAGGCTCTTATCTGAAAAATTCTGCCCCACTGGCCTCAATGGCTAAAACATAAACTTGTTATGATTGTAAAAGACCTTTAAGATCAAGTCCAACCATCAACCCAACACTGCAAAGGTACCACTAGACATGGTAGCACCATGTGTACCTGTCTTTTAAATACATCCTTTGATGGTGACTCCACCACTTCTCTGGGCTGCCTCTTCCAATGCTTGACAACCCTCCCAGTGAAGAAATTTCCCCTAATATCCAAAAAAAGAGCCCCAAGAACATCAATGAACAAAAGACTTCACGTAACAATTGTAGCGCCATAGTATTATGTGCTGCTGGGAATGAAAAATTTCAGATGTTCAGCTTGTAAATAGGTTGACTTACAAACTTTCCTTTCAGGCACTGGCTGTGAACTCCAGAGGCTCAAGTGAATGCCCCAGCTCTGCAACTCTGATAGGGTGATGGTTATGGAATGCATTAACAGTTCTTTCTGTTGCTCTACTCTCCTTCTGAACTTGCTGTGAAATGAGGATGCATCTGTCAGGAGAGATTGCCAGCACCCCAGTGTGAAGGATCCATTGACTAGTCTTTTTTCCTAATAAGATTAATCTTTACTTGTAATGAAAAAAAACCAAACATATATTTGAGGAAAGAAAAATTCATTATCTGCTCAGCTGTGTGGCAGCCTCATGTGAGACTGGCAAAGTTGGACTAAGAATTTTTACTTTATTTCCAACATCAGCAACCGAGCACTAATCTTCCTTCCAACCAGTTGTAACAGACAATTTTAAAAGTATCACGTAACAAACAATATAATTTCAGTGTACAGCCTTTCCATTCCTTTTAGTCCTTTATGCATCAAACTGAAGATGAGAAAACTCAAGCTCTCCTCTTTTCTTAGGCTACATTTAAAGAGGAAATGCAACTCTTTTCAGTTGTGAGGTGCTGACCCAGGTTGCCCAGAGAAGCAGTGGCTGCCCCATCCCTGGAGGTGTTCAAGGCCAGGTTGGACAGGGCTGTGAGTAACCTGGTGTGCTGGGAGGTGTCCCTGTCCAGGGCTGGGAGTTGGAACTGGATAATCTTTTAGATCTCTTCCAACCCAAACCATTCTGTGATTTTATGAACTCATACTGGTCCAGGAAATCCCCAGTGCTGAGATGACGGCAGTGAACATTATTACCCTCTTCAGCATTTACCGCCCACCTTGGGGAATTGGGAACAGAGCTTTAGTGTTACTGATATAAAGGAACGAAACTACATGTAAAGCCTAAGGGAGTCTTTCTTCCTTTTCAAATACACTCCATACAGCATGTGTTTGATGAATACTAATTAAGTGTAGTAGAAGCACTTAATTTGTAATAATGAACTTCAAAGGGAAGATCTGACTCTCTAGTCTTCAATTTGAGTAGACTCTTGTTAAGGTCAAGAGAAACACTGGACTACAGAGTATTAGCGTAATCAATATAATTGCCTTTCTGTGCATGCATGTGTGCATATACACAACATCCACTAAGCACACACGTATATATAACTTACGTGAATCATATCTGGGGGGAAGGGGCTTGAGAATAAAAAAGGAAAAAAAAGAAGTCTTATTCAACATACTAATTAACAGCCTGAATGAGGGGACAGAGCGTACCCTCAGCATGTTCACAGTTTGAGGAAGGTTATTCTCCCCCTCTGCTCTGCCCTGGTGAGACTGCATCTGGAGCACTTGTGTCCAGTTCTAGGGTCCTCAATTCCAGGAGGACAGGGAACTGCTGGAGAGGGTACAGTGGAAGCAATGAAGATGATCAAGGGGCTGGAGCATCTCTCTGCTGAGGAAAGGCTGAGACCCAGGGCTGTTCCGCCTGGAGAGGACTGAGAGGGCACCTTGTCAATGCTGAGCAGTATCTAAACGGCGGCTGGCAAGAGGATGGGCCTGTCTTTTTTCAGTGGTACCCAGTGGCAGGACAAGAGGAAATGGGCACAAGCTTGAACACAAGAAGTTCCATCTAAACATGAGGAAGAACATCTGTCCTGTGAGGGTGGCAGAGTCGTGGAACAGGTGAATGGAGAGAGGTGGTGGAGTGTCCTCTGGTGATATTCAAACCCACCTAGACACATTCCTGTCCAAACTACTCCGGGTGACCCTGCTCTGGCAGGGGATTGGACTGAGTGATCTCCAGACGTCCCTTCCAACCCCTATCATTCTGTGAAATAAAGAGTGCATCCAAAACTTGCTGGTGTTCTTTATGATGAAAATACTACTTCCTGGCAGAAGTTATAAAAATGCAACAAACTGAACCATACATTTGGATGGGAAAACAAAAATCAACAGCATATGAAGCATCAGGACCACCATGGAATCCAGCTTTCCCAGCAGCACACTGTTCTGGAAGCCCATTAACAGAATTATCAGATTTTCAGTAGATCATTCTAAAACTAAGACGTAATGCAGAGTCATTATAAACAAGAAAAGCTGGTACTGACCTGCATGCTCTAGACAGGACAGACTGGGCAGCCCCCACCTTCACAACTGCGACAAAGCAACTAGATCTCTACCTGCAGAGATCTAATCAACACTAATTGAGGAAAAAAGCAGAGACAGAGAGAGAGACTTGCTTCTCCTTTGGGCAATACAGAGCTTACCACACCTGTGACACATCAATGACGCAGGTCTGATGACTTCTCTTAATTTAATGCCAAGAACTTAAGAAAAAAAATAGTATGACGCAAAAGGTCAAGTAAACCATTAAGTGTAAGGCAAGCCACACCATTTTCACTGAAGTGACACCATTATAGCATACGGCACTTTACAATCTCAAATGAAAGGGGTCTTGGATCGGCCTCGTTACCTCTGCCTCACACTTGAGCTACAGAAAATACTACTAATTAAATGAAGAAAATTATAATGGTGGGAGCCCTCCTCTTTCTGCCTGCCTTCAGGATTGGCACTTGCAGCTGCCCAGCACCAGGAAGACTTTGTGATGTGGAGGTACAGATTCCTTGCTCACACCCTAGCCTTTAAGTTACAGTCTAATGCCATCACCTCCACATCCCACAGGAACCATCAATATTACTCCCTTCTACACCTCCTATCAGTAATAACAATAGCAATAAAAACAGTATGGCAAATATGAAAGGCTTTAACAATACAAACGCCAAGTTTTGCGGGGGGGAGAGGAGGAGGAGCAGGAGTATTTAAAAAATCCAGAACGATGCGGGTACGTTGCTCTTCCTGGCTGACACGTACAAGCAATAATTGCTGCTGTAGGCAGTGAAGCACTGATCTTACCACTCCTGTCAATAGTCTTCAGCCATGGCACACCCTGCAGTCAACCTTCCTCTCCAATTCATTCTTTTGAAGAATTTTTTTCCCTCTGGTTTATGTTATTTCCTAGAACTGCCAGCTGCAGCAATCCTCATTTGAACTGACTGCACATACACATCCCTAAAATAACTCATCTTGCAAGCCCTAATAAGAATGCTATCTGTGAACTTTTTCATCACTGCAATACAGCAGGTGTTAAGATCAAGCAAACATTCATTTTTCTATCCTCCTAAAGCTGGGGGGGGTGCTGGGGGGGAGAGGAGGAGGAGGCACAATAACTCTAGGCTTTTTATACTGAGAAAAGAAAATGTATGCTGCAACCCCAGACACTGCAGAGGCGGCAGCTGAGCTGTGTTCAGAATAGTGAGCTATATAATAGTGATGTTTCACTAAATTTAAAATAAAAAAGTTGTTTGAGGCAAGCATGTATGAAGATAATAATTTTCTTATGTATGTCCAATAATAACACTGTAAACATTCCCTCCTTCCTGAAATTCTGTGCACAGTCACTGTCAGTACACTTTCCCCTAGCCCAATAACAAATACAAACCTTCACAAGAGGCACAGTCACTTGCTGGAGTGAAAGGTACAACACTTCATAGGCTGCATTTTTGGGTAGAAAGCGTCTCATACGGACACAGTACTTATTGATACCGCTTTCCAAGTGACTTGTTTCCTTTCCCTGACTTGAGAAGAACGAGCATGCTTACCAGGCTTTCTTTTTAGTTAGCACATGCAGGCACAGTGGCAATTCTGAATGGCAGAGAGCAAGCAGCCTCTCCTATTGACTCCTCCAAAATGATTTTATCTCAGTCTTTGGACTGAGAGTGTTCTGCCTCTCAGCTTTGCAGAAACAGGGACAACGGCAAAGTGCTCCAGAGTTCACCCCTCAGAGTTCACCCACTTAAGGAATCACAGGGATTCTGGGGAGCAGGAAGAATGACACCTCTATTCCCTTATTAGAAAATGCAAGAAGTCATTTATTTTCCACCAGTGGCTGTGAGCAGAAATATGGCTTAAGAAGATGCAAGGGCCTTTATCCTCCACAACCGAGCAAACTCTAGGACTGGTTTTCTGCTCTGACTTTTCCGCTAAGGGCAGATGCCCACTCAGAAGATCCAATAGTCTCTTTCCTTCTCCAGCAGTGATGCTTTGGGACCCCCTCTCTAGGTAACAGCAGCAACTACACAGGGAAAGGACCACAGTCCCCAGCAAGAGAGTGACAGTCCTTAGGGACAACACACACTAATGGCACTGATCAGCCTCCAAAGCACCCACTGGTCGCTGGTGCCACTCCAGAGCATTTTACACACCAACTGATTTTAGCTGCTAGTAGCACATAGTCTTCTCCCCCCATAAGCCTCAGATTTTGATCAACAGGTTTCTCATTCAACAGATTTTCTCCAAAGACACAAAGAAGAGTAGTCACTTGAAAAGCTGGGCATGTCACAATACAGAAACAGCTTCTGGAGGGGATTTCTGTGCATGTCAGTCAGTGGCACAGGAGAGCCAAATAACGATGGTACCAGCAGCCTCTTGGCTGAAAACAGAGAAATGTAGCATCACAGTCATTACAAGTCTGGTAGAAATATCAGCCTGAATCCTAATGAAAGCCACCAATAGAAGAGGGGGATGTTATGAAGTGCATACAGAGAGTTTTGGTGCATCTCATATGTTGTATATCAAGCTCTTGGTTCCCACATATTACATACATAGAGTCTGACTGCTATTTTACCAATGATACACCAGTGCATTTATTACAGATGGTGACACCCTCGGTATTTGTGAAAATAAATACTTATAAATCAAATATAATAAAATATTTAGACTTCTCACACTGACATTTTTATTGTCATTTAGCCAAGGTTCGGTTTGTTCTGCAGTACAAGACAGACTAGGATGCTTCCAACGCAGCAGCAAATAATCACATTTGATACATCAAATAGCCTACTGCCACCAAAAGGAAAACAGTGGAATTACTCCAGATGTAAAGTAGCTTTTTATTACCAGTGGAAACAATACAGTAAATTAAACTTATGCAAGGAGAAGACAAATACAGTATTTTAATCCAGATGGAAAAGTCTTTGAAAAATCAAAAAAGCTGGGGGTGAGAATCTGCAAGAGATGATCTCCCTCAGTTTCTCAATGTTTTGAAACCTTGTGGGTCAGGGGACTGTGAAGTATGATGGTGGAAGATAAAAATCAATTACCAGAACACTGAAAGGGTACCATTCTCCAGAGCTAGTCTTCCTAGGTCTTTGTTCTACCTTCCAGGATATTCCACACAAGATAATATCTGAGATTTTTTAAAAGTAAGTGTAACATGGTCTCTCTAGAAAAGAAATGTGGTATTTTAGAAAGAGGTCAGATGATTCGTGGACATTCATTTGATCGATGGGCAAGAAAGGAAACAGCTGGAAGAAGTAGATCATCATGACATCTTTTATAGATGCAAAACCAGAAATACCCTACATGCAAACCAGGGGAAAAGAAACATTTAAATACTTACTGCTGCAGTAAGCATGATAGACTTTTGTGGCCCTTATTCATCTCCTTACTGTTCAGAAGTGCTATGCTCTGCACAGGTGGAACGCAGGAGGGTCCAGGAAAGTCCTTCACTTTATTTATACCCAGCTCTAATACAAGCCAGTAGTTGATCTATGGTGCTGATCCATGATTACTATTTAGAAGACATGAAGTCCTACATTAATTAAGTCACAATCTCTGCTTCTAACTGTCAAGAACATCAACATCGAGAAAAAAGTCCTCAAGAGAAAGGAACGAGGCGTTATTCATCCCATCTAATTTAAGTACTTACATTCTAACCTGGACAGGTTGGAGAGTTGGACAGGGAGAAAATTAATGAAATATGACAAAGGCAAGTGTAGAGTCTTGCATCTGGGCAAGAACAACCCCAGGTACCTGTAGAGGTTGGGAAATGACCTGTTGGAGAGCAGCATAGAGGAAAGGGACCTGGGGGTCCTGGTGGACAGCAGGATGACCATGAGCCAGCACTGTGCCCTCATGGCCAAGAAGGCCAATGGCATCCTGGGGTGTATTAGAAGTGGGGTGGTTAGTAGGTTGAGAGAGGTTCTCCTCCCCCTCTGCCCTGGTGATACCACATCTGGAATATTGTATCCAGTTCTGGGTCCCTCAGTTCAAGAGCTGCTTGAGAGAGTCCAGGGCAGGGCTACCAAGATGATTAAGGGAGTGGAGCATCTCCCATACGAGGAAAGGCTAAGGGAGTTGGGTCTTTTTAGCTTGGAGGAGACTGAGGTGTGACCTCATTAATGTTTATAAATATGTAAAGGGTAAGTGTCAGGAGGATGGAGCCAAAAAAAAGGCTCCCAGAGGGCAGGGACTAGTCCCTGCCCACACGATCCCCAGCGATCCCCAGCGAGGGATCTACTTGTGTGGGACAGTGTGTAAGGTAAGTTCAGCCCCTCCAAGTGGTCTGGGGACTAGGTTGACCATCCCAGCTGACTCCTGAGATGTGAGGTGCCAGTTCCTAG
>VZTM01025493.1:0-13775 GCA_013400555.1 Jacana jacana
TAACAAAAAAAAAAGGTCAAATTAAGCTACAACAAACACAGGGCAAGTCCTTTCTATGTTATTTAGGGAAACAGAACAACTACGTTGTAACAGGGAGCTAAGAGAGTTTGATTTTTTTAAGCAAAATAATCTGTCAACAGGGAAGAAAGCAGTAGTAGAAAGAGACTGTTTAAGCTAAGGACAATCCAGACACTAAAAATCAAGGGAAAACTAGTTTTGAACGAATTTAGGTTGAAATTCTTTTTCCAAGTTATTTTTTAACAATATTTTTGGTGTTGGCTGAGTGAGGGTTTAGATCAGCCTTCCAAATCCACAGTAACAAAACCAGAGAGCTCATAAAAGAGAATTAAATCATGCCAATAGTAGTGGTAGTCTGAACTCAGCAACTTCTAGGAGGACCCTTCCAGTCCTTTGCAAGCAGTACAAACATTCAAGAATAACGAAAATATCAAACGTGTAAAAAGCATTTACATTTATGACATTGTAAATTATAATATATATAAGAATGAACTTTGAAAATAAGCTGTAGTTACCTGTTTTAATGAAAGGACGCTTTGCTTGCCTCACTATAACAACATGCTTCTAAATGTATAGCTGTATGGCACTCCAAATCCAAGCTCTGACTTTCTGGTTGGGCTCTTTGATGATGTCCCATGTGTGCACCAGCTACCTAAGTTCGCACAAACCTCTGTGAATCAAAACCACAGAAGTACAATACAGCTTTACTCGCATCTCCGCCCCGTGCCAAGCTCTGAACTTACGCCAATGCAACTACATCAGCTTCACCAGTTTATACCAACATGTTTATTTGTTCTCCCTCCCAGCCACACAAAAATGAAATTCGACTTGTTTTACAGTTCACCATTAGTTAGCAGTAATGGTCACTCCTGTTTCGCAAGAATATATTGAATAAATGAAATTTGACCATAAAGAGTGATGAGGACTTAAAGAATAAGCCAGAGGAGTATTAAATATGCTAATAATTCTGTCTCACTTTAGCAGGACCTGTAGCATGATTAAGGTTAAGCATGAGCCTAGATGTCTTTGCAAGGACAAAGCCAGAATGGGCAGTACAAAGGTACCTCAACCACCTGTCTGAAGCCACTGATGGTAACAGTACTTCTTACACACAAGTACGTGTGTGGGTGGAAAAGGGGAGATCTTAAACAACTACAGAGCTTTCACTTCCATTATGTTACAGAAAACTGTCATGCCATTAGAAAACAATGACATGCTAAGCCATGTTCAGTATGTTCATGGCAGGCATGCTTCTTTCACCTATCGGTTTCCAAACCCAGCTATTTCTTCTTTTCATTACAAACTTTCAAGAATTTTCTGAAACTGAAAACCTGATTTTAAAAATGAAAGACAAAAGAACAAGAAAATAGATGAATACTAATTGTATATATAAAAATAGATAGATATACACACAGAAATAAAATACACAATCTTATTTGTTTTCTGCAGAATTTTTCTAAATGGCATGTATTATTTATGAAAACAAATCTGCAGTTTTAAAAATTAACAGTAATATAAGCTACTAATCACACTGGACTGAAAACTCCCAGGTGAATCACAACTAAGATGCTCATACAACACACACCTTTTTAAAATTTTTTCATTAATGACAATTTTGCACCAATAAAACAATGCATTATTTGAACTGGTTAATTTAAGAGACTGTACTTATTCTTCACAGAATTTGACTGAACACTCAAACTTCCAAAATCTGACAGGGTAGTCCTGTTATGAACTTCCCTCCTAGAAAGAAGCTGGTTTTAAAGGCAGATAGCACAGGTTAAGCAAGCTAAGATGGCAGGAGAAGGTCATAAAATACAGAAGTACTTCAGGTCCAGCAATTTAATACCATAATTTTATGTTTTAGCACAGAACTATAGCTATTGACAGGGGAGTTCTAATAGTGATTTCACTGTGTATTGCTGTAAGTCATTTGAAATGAGAAGGAAATGGAGACCGCTGTACAGTACAGATGCACACAGAAAGCCAGAAGTACACCGGAAAACCGGCTGAGACATTCAGGCAGAACGAGAAAAATTAAGATGATGCAAGAAGGGCCAAGGTTTTGATCCCACCTGCATATAACAGCGTAACGGTGCTTTAGACAGTGACTGAAATATTCCCACAGGCAAAGGCAGATGTCTAGTTTTGCTATGGTTCAAGGTAAAAAAAAGACTTTAGCAACTTCCTTGCAGCTACATTGCCTGGAAAAAGGCAGATCCCTGCAATGCAGTCATCAGCCAATAAATGATGTATGCTCTAATCAGATCCTGACAGAAGTCATCTATTTACAACATCCTTCTGCCAAATAATTAATTATTCTTAATGCCTGTATCTAGTTCAAAATACCACAAACAACGGTTCTTCCAAATGCTATACAACACCAATGAACTTCAAATCATTTCTACTTCCTTCCAACATTGCCCTAACTTTCCCATCTCATAGATCATAAATAATTCAGGTACCACTTTGGCAGCCTCTTCATAGCTTATGCTATGTCATATTTGATTCCTTTAAGCTCTTCTTCAAGCTTCTCATTCCTGGCCACCTTTACTATTCTCCAGACGCTCTCAATTTTCTCTTAAAGAGTTCTCAGTGTCTTCTGGTAAAGGAAAACCCAGAAGAAAAAGAAGTAGTTTGCAAGTCTCCTGGTAGTTTCCATTGCTAACAGCAACTTCAGATCATTGTCCCTAACAAAGTATTACCAGATCAGTGCCAGGGATGCTGTGTCAAAGTAGGCAAGCTGCTAATGATTGGTATTGTGTGAGGTAAGTAGACCCAGGCATTAAGTAAATAGAAATATTGTCCTGCATGTCTTGCATCCCCCTCCCAACCATAACTGCTGCCACTTTTGTAACTACTGCAATTGTCTTCCAAAGACTATTTCCATCTTTTCTGCAAAAAGCATTTGGGACCAAAGGCTCTTCAAGGGCACCAGAAGCACTGTCCAGACTTGACTCCTGTCCTCAGCTGACTCTACTGCACTCTTCTAAGTCTAAGCTTGAAGTTCATGTAGGAGCTGTTCATGCCAAGTATCAATGCCCCAGCCAACTCCTATTACACTTAACAGTAGAAGCAAAATACAAGGTGGATATTCCAGTGATTTTTCAAGTAGAAAATATCATGTATACAAATCAATGAAATGTACTGATCTCACACAAGCATGGTGATCATCAGACTTCTTCAAGTTTATTAAGCATCTCTGTTCACACTAGTATATAGTGCAAAGCTACAGAAACTTTACAACTGGGAGAGCTCACCTTTTTCAACTAGGTGGAACACTTGTGGGATACAGCACATTTGCTATTAACACATTTTTCTTTTGAACCTAAAGATTCTATTTGAAAATTAGATTAGCTCTTAGGAGCTGCAATTCAAGATGAACCTAGATGATTTTTTCATTCAGAAACCAACAATGCATTAGTACTGCTGAAGTTCAAGTTCCTAAACTTTTTCTTTTAAACATACAATGGTGGCAAATTTAAGAGATATCCAAGAGATATCATTTCAGTCCCACTGACAATGACAGCTTAAGACAGGATGATCTCACATAAAAAACATAGGGAGCATATTCTGGAAACAAATTTGTAGCCCAAGAAAAATCAAGACTTTCACATTATAGGCCAAATGGTCTTACATTATCTGAGGCAATATCTGATCGTTATGTTATCTGATGGTATCTCAGCAAACACTGGTTTCCGAGTACATGATCCATCTTTTTCTTTGGTTTGACAAACTCCAAACTTCCTTTTTTGTGGTCAGTACTGAGTCATGCTCCCATAAAGATCACTTCTTCTTCCCCTCTTTGCATTGTCCCACAAGACATAATTTGCCACTGCAGCAACTATATAGTACTTGACATCACCATCAAGGACTCACTTCAGCCAATTCCAAGCCCAGCTACTACTGTGAACGACTGAAAGATCTGTTTTTTCAGGAATGTGTGAAGGTAGAGATCTTTACATAAATAGCTTGCACTTTTCTACATCCATAGATACCTCAGTTCCCACTTAGACTAGAG
Organism: Jacana jacana; assembly: GCA_013400555.1. NCBI lineage: Eukaryota > Metazoa > Chordata > Aves > Charadriiformes > Jacanidae > Jacana > Jacana jacana. The sequence goes on from VZTM01025493.1 coordinate 4,040, forward strand.
AGCTAGATACGTGTTTGTCTCCTGATAGCAGATAGACTGAGTTACCTTTTGTGAGTCACAAAACACATTCACTTACATAGGCAATAAATGTATTCTAGAAAGAAGAAACAGATTAAACAAATGGAGTTAAGGGATGCCTCTGTGGCTGGACTTCCCTTTGGCTACCATAGAATCTTAAGGAGCTGTCATCATCTATACATATAATGGCACAAAGCTGGAGAACAACGTGCGAACCACTACTCCCCGAAACAAATAGCTTTGAGCGCCTTTTGACTTATCTGTGTTTTCACGTGAATCAGAAAAATTCTGAATGGCCATCAGATTTGTCTTTTTGTGCCAGCAAAATTAAGCCAGGATGAATCTGGGAATTCCATTTCTTTAATGTGCTGAGCAGTGAACTAGGAAGAAGGGTAACACTGCACTAATGCAAGAGGTCACACAGAAAATCATCTTTTACAGGGACAAAAAGAGGTGCGGCACATATGGTGATGCAAGCCATTAGTAGGGCAGCTCCTTCAATCAACAGCTCCATGGCCCTGTACAATTCTATTTGTGAAGGTAGTTCCTCTGTTTGACTTCTATTGTCCTGGATCACCCAGAAAAGTCAGCTGCAAAACTGGAAGAGAACACTATTGCTTTAACTACCACAAGTTGATTTTGACATGCCTAACATTACTACTTATTGCAACACTAGAGATGTGTTGTTGCAAAGGTCCTCACTATGTTCCTTATGTCTTATCAAGCACTGCATTGTTTTCCTTTTTTTTAATGGAGTTCCTACTGGTTTTTATTACGTAATTCCTATGGGGCTGGATAGTGTACCAAATCCGCTGCATTTTCACTGCGGGCTTCTTCCAAAAAGACTACTTCTTCCAAATTCAAGATCAGAGCATCCCAACAGTAGGAAGTCAAGAAAGGGAGCCAGGAGACCTGCATGGTTAAACACGGAACTGTTGGGCAAAATCAAGCAAAAGAAGAGAGTTTACACAACATGAAAGGAGGGGCTGGCCACTTGGGAGGAATATAAGACTGTTGTCAGAGAATGTAGGGATGCAACTAGGAAAGCTAAGGCATCCTTAGAATTAAACCTTGCTCGGGGGGTTAAGGACAACAGAAAGGGCTTCTTCAAATACATTGCAACTAAAACTATCACAAGAGGCAATGTAGGCCCACTGATGAATGAGGTGGGTGCCCTGGTGACAGAAGATACAGAGAAGACTGAATTACTTAATGCCTTCTTTGTCTCTGTCTATACTGCTGGAGGCTGGCCGGAGGAGCCCTATAGCCCTGAGGCCCTAGAGGAAGACAGGATAAAGGAGGAGTTTGCCTCAGNACGATGAAGGGAGTGGAGCATCTCCCATAGGAGGAAAGGCTGAGGGAGCTGGGTCTCTTGAGCTTGGAGGAGACTGAGGGGTGACCTTATTAACGTTTATAAATCTGTGAAGGGTGAGTGTCAGGAGGATGGAGCCAGGCTCTTCTCAGTAACATCCAATGACAGGACAAGGGGCAATGGGTGCAAGCTGGAACAGAGGAGATTGAATTAAATATGAGAAAAACTTCTTCACAGTGAGGGAACACTGGAAGGGGCTGCCCAGGGAGGGTGTGGAGTCTCCTTCTCTGGAGACATTTAAAACCCGCCTGGACGCGTTCCTGTGTGACCTGATCCAGGTGTTCCTGCTCCGGCAGGGGGTCTGGACTAGATGAGTTTTCAAGGTCCCTTCCAATCCCTGATATTCTGTGATTCTTCGAGATCAAACTCTTTTCCCCATCTCCAGGCTACTTCAGGTATCTTTAATACTACTCTCTTAAATTTACCTGCCATTTCCTAAAAAGTTGAGATAAGCCTCCGATTTATAAGAAGCTAAGCAGTTCTGAATTTTTTGTAGTAAATGTGTAAGAGACACTTTCAAGATCTCATGCATGTTTGACATGATGCAGTTACATAGCCAAACTACTGAAAATGACATATATCTTCCAGTGGCAGAAACGATACGCAACATCACATATCTTTATTTTAAAATAGACAGGCTGTATAGATGTATGTCACAAAATATGTCTCACTGTCGTGCTTTCACATATCTTCCTTAGTCTCATTCATTTATTCTTCTCTTTGGTGTGCTGGATGTAAGATGCTCAAGTACGTATTTTTGCACTTATTTTCCCAACAGGTAGGAGGCAAGCTGTAACCTTCCCCTTTAGGTACACTCGTTGGGAAAAACGGACCAGCAGCAACAACATATATTTTTCCTTGAAAATCAGTAACAGAGTGACTTCTAATCAATATCCACTCTTAACAAACAGTATATATATATATATACCCAAGCAATGCCATGAGAGATCATCATCCCATTCCACACTGGACATTTCCCAGTACCTGACCACACAAGCGGTCTCACTCAGATTAGGTTCATGGCCATCTTCTTGTTGCCACAAACACGCATAAAACAACATCTCAGGAAAATAATGGTGTATTCTAGAACAGACAGACCACATGCCTGTCACTGTCATCTATCAGAGTGTGGAGATGAGAGATAGCCAAATATTCTTCTTGCCAAATCTGCTCAAACAGACTTCTCTTTATTGCTGTAGTCAGGCTACTCTGACTACTGTATCACAGGAAGCTATGACTTCTTCTTGACCTCAATTAGCACATTCATTATTCATCAAATTACAGTTTTCATTTGCTTCCTTTGGGAACAGCAGAGTATCACTGCGAGGATCTCTCAATACAACTTCACCTCCTTTATACACATAGGATTTGCTGACAAGTAACAACTACTCATTCCCCTGAGTAAATTTCGTATTAATAGGACTGCATGGTGAATCACGAGATGGTATTAAATCATGCCTCCCGCCTGTATAAATACATCATTCAAGCACCCTACTAGGCCAAGTGCAATGGCTTGATTGCAGAAACCAGCATAGGGTTGATACCCTAAGTGAGCAGGGTGCCTTAGAGAAATAAACTATTCAAACCCACAAGTAATAAAGACCCTACAGGTCTTTAAAGGGATCAGAGGGAATTTCTGTTTGTAACTGACAAGTCTCATATTCTCCAGAGATGAAATAGCAACACTTGAAGGTATTAGTCTAAAGCAAGCTATAATTCAGCCTATACAAGGCATCAGCAATAGTTTTGAAGTACTGAAGTTTACCCAAGAACTACAAGCTAGGAGCAGGCTGGATTTATGGTGTTAGAAGGCACAGTCAATATGAAGTTTGCCTCCAAATTGGAGTACCACAAGGTAAGAACGTTTTTTTCAATTTTATTGCTACTTTATGTCTGAATTCCATTCAGTGTCACAGGTATCTCCTAATATACCTGTTTGGAGACATACTTAATCCAATGTTCAGCAATTCAGCCGCCACTTATAAACTCGATCTGATGTTTTACAGGTAGCTGCCCTGTGTGGCTGATCCCACCAACAGATTAGACAGCACCTGCCTTTTCCGGAGATGGCTTGGGTCTCTTCTGCCCATAGTCTGAGGGTCTGGGACTAAGGGCAGGTCAATGTGAGCAGAACTGTGTTGGTACTCTCTGCAGGCACCTTCATGCAAACAGCTAATACACAGGAAAACTACTTGGAAAAGTTCCCTGGATTAACCTTCAACAAAACTTCCTGGTAATGCAGTAGTTAATCTCACCTTAAAGAATCACATCAAGTATTTTATTTCCTCCCTTCTCCCAAGACCTCTTAGACACTAGTCTACTTATTCACTAACCATTCAAATCCTAAATAAACTATTCTGCTAAACAGCTGGTTTTCTCAGTTACCACAGTGGACACTGAATTCATGTGAATCCTTGATTTCTAATGTTATCTCTCACAACTTTCTCAGGACAATATAAACCTGTGGGGATCATGCTACCAATCAGAGTAACAGAAGACCACAGAATAAGCACCAAAGAAAGGAAAGCCATAATGTAACACTATCAGGCCAGTTAGGAGGAGCCTTTCCTCGTCATCCACCTAGCAACCTTCTTACTTTTGGTTAATTCCTTTGGTATTAGAAGGGAATACAGAAAGGATGGCCTTTTTAATCTCACCTTCATTTAGGTTTTAATCAACCTTTGTCAGTGCCCTTGAGCGCACCATCAAAGGACTAGTGTAAATTTGTGTAGAGAAGAAAGCCAACAGAAGTGAATTACTTCTATTTTTATTGAAATCAGTACTGTAGCTGTTATTAAGGTTATTAGCTGGATATCAGTAAGGCTTTATTGCTGCAAGAAGTAAGACAAAGACTAAGCAGTCCTCTTCTAAGACCCGAGATGTGCCTAATCCTCCTGCTGTGCAACACCGGCGGGATCAGACATAAAGAATTGAACTCAAACTCTTTTGACTGAAAGCAGTTCACCTTTTCTCAAGATTTCTTAATAGCAATCTGTCCCTAGCCACAAGAAATGCAATCCATGGTACTGTTTAGTAAAAAAGCAAACCACTAAAATGCATGTTACTGAATGAACATCGGGAATGAATGAAAGTAAGACATGCAACATTCCCCTACAAGTTCTGATTAGTATTGCTCAACAAACATGAACTGCACTGACTGTTCATATCCTGTTGACCCCACAGACATAACTTTTGTACAAGTGGATTATAAATGCTATTATTGGAACTCTATTATCTCTCTGGTACTGCAGTGACAGAAAGGCACTACATAGCGGCTTCTACTAAACTGTCAGATTTCAAGATAATTAATGACTCAACAGGGACCAGTGAATTCTTACAGAAATTATTTTCAAAGGTTTTTATAGCTCCCTCACTTTCTTAATCATAGGTCTCCTTCATAGCCTGACGTCCTTAGACACCTGTGTGATCTAGTACTACTGCACAAGCCATGGAAGATGACAACCTCTGTTGCTGTCTACTGGTCTATTTGGCCATTTTTCATACTAGTAAATGAGCTGCATCTCTTGAATTCTTACCCTCTACTCTTCAGCCCTGATTTACTCTTTAAGATCACCAAAACAAAACCGAACAGTTTTGTGCTCCATAGCCCTAATTCCTTACGTAGCTATGCCAACAACCATCGTTACCACAGATCAGATGCTGCCTTGCTGCCTGCTGTAACTCAGCTTCCTTCATAGATCCTCGAACTTAACACTTCCACTTAGGGTTTCCATAAAGCAGTTTTAAACTTCATTTGTTGCTGGAAGTGGGCACACGCTACTTGCATAAGTACAGTGTAAATAAGCACTTAACATTACTCTCAAGCAAGGATATGATGATGAGAGAAAATGCACATAAACTGGACAACGCATTAATTTTACAGCAAAACCAAGGATAACATCCTTAAAGGAAGCCAATAAATTGTGATGATCTATCCCAGAACTGATCTTGATTTTTTCTCACCTTAAAATCCATCTCTGCATTGGATACCAGAAAAACGCCTGTGAATGCAATTTAAGACACCTGCATGGTTTGCTTGGTTGTATGCAAATACAGGTCTTTGTTTAGAGTGAGCAATTTAAGAGACATAGCCTACAAAACCATTTAACAAAAAACATTATAGAAAAAAATCCCCAAACAAAACCACAGTTCCCTCACCCCCAGCCCGCAGTGGCCTTCTGGAACCACTTTGAAAACAAACTTCTTAGAAATAGCATTACCATGCTAACCCTTTGTTTCTTAGAAAACTGTATTTCCAAGTTCCTGTTTGAGTTTCCGTTTGCCATATGTTTGTGGAAAGTCAAAACTGCAAGCGTAATCCGCCAAATCAATTGAGGAGCATTTACTGACACTGGAAGAAACAGAGCTGAAATCCCTATTATACATTTACATCTTCTGCTGGTGATGCACATGGACAGGGGAGAGGGAGATTACCAGGTGTTTCTAACAAGCCCTATTCTAGATATTCTATGGAGAAAAAAAGTGAGGTATGTTCATTTGATGCTAAAAAATGAATGCCATTTTGCAAAATTAAATTTAAACAAGTACCTGGAATATAAGTCCTACATGAATTAATAACGTATCCACTTTACTGAATAACTATGCTTACTAAACTTTTTTTCCCTTTGAATTCAGGTTTTTACGCACCTACAAGGGGTAGTTTAAGTTCATGTTACAGTAATACTGAACAACTTCATTTCAATAGAAAAGCAAAAGCTGTGTACATAAATCCACCACATCACATGAGCAGCATTTCAAAGGCCTCAAATGAACACAATGTAAGAAAGTGCTATGGATTGCTGTAGTTCTACAGCAGTGTACATGGCCAGCTCAACAGCCAGGAAAACATGATAAACTCATGTTTTTCCTTAAACTTTTTAAGTAGGTGACTTTCAGTGATGATGAAATACACAGGAGGCCTGATTTTAGTATTTGTTCATCATTACTGTCTGGAAAATTTTCTTCTATATTATATTTTTAATGCAAAACAAATCACATGCTGTGTAGCTGGAATTTTTCAGTCATTTACCTTCATCCATCCAGAGACAGTATAGAGAACATCTGTGTTACAGGAAGAAACCTAACAGAGTTAACAGATAATGAAGGAAGCACTCTTCCAACAGGGAATCCATCTGTAGAAGAGCCAAGTTTTGCAGTGCTTTCTCCCTACTTGCACAGTACCACTTCTCATGGCAGGGGGATAACCCAGGCCTGTTCTGCCTTGAGGAAGAGCAGTTTGAGCATTGTCTTTCCCAAGTGATGCTCTGGCAACAGTATAAATTTTTACTTAAAAATAATTCAAGTTAACTAATACTTTTTCTGTAATCAGCAAGAGTTCATCAGTAGCTCTTTTAGTAATAAATGAAAGTTAATACACACTTCTAATGTTCGTAGCAGCATTCACAACTCAAAAGTATTATTTAAATATTAAATGTATGGCGAAATCAATTTAGTAGTGCTGAAACCAACTTAACCCATCTATTATAAATTAGAAATTCACTAGTAAATAAAAACTGCCCAGTCACATAACATTTTTTTAAATGGTGTAGCATTTGTTCAACATAAATAGAAGATTACTGTGCAAATACTAGACAACTAATTACATAATGTACCTTTACAAAATTACATAATATGTGTGCAGCTTGTTTCCCTGTTTTCTGTTTGAAAAATAGATTGCTTAATAACCCATCAAAGCTATCTGTAAACCAAGGAAACAATAGAGCAGATGTTGACTGTTGTCTTGTGCCTCACAGACATAATTAAATACAATGAAACACTCATGCACCCAAATAATAGAGGACAAACAAATACAAAAACAGTACTCTATAAACATAAACTTCATTTACCGGGCACCTGTCTTATATTAATCTGTGATATTTAAACCATGATGAAAATGGAAAAGAAGGCATTTACCTGCCTTCAGATTACAGAACAAGCTACAAACAAAAAAATCCTTCTCAGTATTACATAGATTCAGACTTCTGCCAAACTGATTCCCACACTGTTGACTTCCATGAAGCTGCGAAGGACAGTGTTTTCTCATGTACCCCAGCCAGGACAGGGCACCCACAGTTTCGGCAAGCAAAAGCTACGTGAGTCAATGAGGCCAAACAGCCTAAAGAAGCCTGCGCCTGCTGTGTAAGACAAAGTCTTAAGACTCGCCTGGAAATCCAAGTTCCCTCTAACTGCAAAAGATGTTTCCTGTAATTATTTTCTACAACTCCTGCTTTGTAAAAGAGTAATGGAAAGTAAAGATCAGATTCCACAAGTATCGAAACGAATGTTTATTTTCTAGGAGAGTGTCCCATAACATTGTTTAACACTCTATTTCACATCACAATTTGAGGTCTTTTTAAAAACAAAAATCTTACTTTATCTTCATTTCTATAGTCAAATGTAGATTCAAATTTTCTTTAGTAATACCAACATTTATCCTCCATTAGAAAAGAATCAGTATGTGAAATAATATAAAATTAAGCACCCAATTCTGCAGTTGTTATTAGGAAACAAATTTCCCAGACTCGGGGCTGGGGGGTGGGTGGGAAGGAAGGACACTTTGAAAAGTAACACACTTACTGCAAAATAATATGGATATGTATTTTTGCTAATAAAAATTATCTTGATTTTAAAATTATAGATGCTTTAGTGTTAAATGGCTATTATGTTAGATACATTCAAAATTGATTTGGTTACTGCAAAGTTAACTTGCCTTTACCTTTGATTTAGTTATTTGTAATAAACAAGACAGAACATAATGTGATCTGCCTCTCTTTGTGTTAATATAAAACATGCTTAGCCTCTTTCCACAGACAACACCATAAAGCACAAATACCAAATGGAAAACAAATGGAAGTATAATGCCACTGTGAAGCAAACCAATCATCCCTAAAACAGCTGAGATAGATCACATCCAGTAGTTCATTCATTCTTTACAGAAAACAAACTAAAATATTCCTAAGTGAATCAGATTTTTAAAAAAATAACAAAAAACAAAACCAACCAAAAACCAAAAACCCACCCTCAGCAGCGTTGAAAGGTTGTAAAGCACTAAATTCCTTTGATTTATGATGGCAGCATCCACCGCATAGAGCAAAACAACTCAGCATGCTGGGACCCTTTTCCCTGAAATTCCTTTATTAACACAACCTGGCTCTGCTAGTGAACAAAAGCAGTGGTGCGGTGTGTATAAATCATTAATACTATGCTGTGCAATGGCTGAATTTCCTGTGTGAGCTGGAAAGCCTTCCTGCACAACAGGGATTTTGGGGTTGGAATTGGCTGCTATGAAATGTACTTCATCATTCTCCACGTTCAACGCTTCCCAATAGCTTTGTACTTTTCCTTTCCTTTCTCTCCCACAAGCCCCGCAACTGCAATAGAAATTTATTGGATTTTATGTCTGCAAATAAAGGAAGAGAAAAGAAGGAAAGAAGCAAGCAAGCCCATTTAGAAGTACAATCCTTGTCCTTTTATTTAAAGACAGATTGTGTTCAAATAAAATCTACTAGTAATGAATAAAATTTAAATTTTTAAAAAAATTTAGTTTACCACTTTAAACCAAAAAAAGAAACTGAAAAACTCAGTGAAAGTGTGGTTAGTCTTAACAAACTAAATAAACTATCATTGCAATGGTCACACCTCTCCAAATTTAACGATTTAATAATTTAGGGATTTTCTACCGGGGCACTTTTTTTTTTTTTTTTTTAAAGCAGGCAGAAAGAAGGGCAATGTCTGGTCATGAGGAGCTCCTGAACTTACTTAGACCTGTGTTTTTACTTTAGGTGTACCAAAAATCTTTCCACGGAGCAACAGGCAGTTTCATGTGCTTGTGCTAAGTGTGGTATTCTGAGTGGAGCTGGAAAAGATGGTAGCAACAGGATAGGAAAAAGAAACCCCAACTCTTGGAATTCCTGTTTCTGAACACTCCTGTATTCTTTCAATGAAACACACTGAACTTGGGTAGGGAATATCAAAACAGTTACCTTGTTCCCCAAGTACATGCAGTGCAACAACAACAAAGCTGGATGTTTTTGCAAACTTTGAAATAAAATAGCACGAAGAATAAAACTTTCTCCACTAAAATATTCACTTCGGGGCTAGACCAAGAAAAAGTAAAGAGTATGGACAGAAAGAGTAATACTGAAAAAGCAGTCTCAAACCATATGCTACCCATCAGGAAAAGCGACGTGTATTATAAAGGTAACTAAAGATCCAATCAGTCTCTCAGCTGGGCGAGGGCATGATTCCGAATGTATCAAGCATCAGCACCACTGACAATCGAATCTATTGCCATCTAAACAGTAAGTATTTAAGACACTTGGAATGCAGTTTTGCAGAAGTGAACCA
>VZTM01025494.1:4501-20775 GCA_013400555.1 Jacana jacana
GAACTTGGCACTGACCCTGCCCTGCAAGACTGAGCCCCCTGGAAACTCTGCAAGGGATGGAAAGGGAAATAAAATAGATTTTATTATATAGATAGATGTTCACACAGAAAGATTTTCAGACAGATAGATTTTCATGAAGATATTAAGAGATTTAGAGATGGGGTATCTACAGATCTGATGGATTCATCCTTTCTTACACAGCAAAATAGCATTGTCTGACCTTAAAATTGTGGGAATCTCTGAGTCCTTTAACTTGAATCCATTCCCTCTTGTTCTATCGCTGATTCCCTGTAAGAAGAGACCAGCACCGATCTCTCTACAATCCCCTTTCAAGCAGTTGTAGAGAGTAAAAAGGGAGCCCTTTTTGCTTTGGGACTTAATTGTTCCCTGCAAAGTTTCTTTTGTCACAGCCCAGACTCTTCTCTTACCAGTTAGATCCCAGTAAGAAAGTCACCACCAGCCAGGCTCTCCGGGTGTGGAAATACTTTTGCTACAGCAAAAGGCAGATCTTATGTTATCAGAGCAGGACTGTGGAAGAACAAGAGAATGGCTGGGGAAGAGCAGCACCCAGGAGCTGAGATAGCTTTGGGAAAGGCTATAGTTGTCCCACTTTCAAGCCCACCATTCGCTGCCTGCTATAGCTTCTGCCTCTCAGATGTTGGAAGGCCCAGTGAGAGCAGCGGCAGGGATTTCAATCAGCCCCCAGGGGAATTTAACGGGCATAAATTAATCAAAAAAGCCAGCACATGGATTGCAGATCATCAAATCTGCCACCAGGTTTGCCATTTCAACTGGGCTGATTCACCCCACCAGCCTCTTTGGCAGGGAATGGGCCAAACACCCCGTGTTTTAGTTAATTTGCAGCTTGAAATTGAAAATGGTGTTTCCTCCCTACTGGGTACTGGGAAAGAATCGCCCCTTGGACAGCAGAGCTGGTGGGATATGCTCTGATGGAGACACCTCCCCACGATTCTGCATGTCCCCTGGCACTGTGGCTACAGTATCTGCAGCCCCAAAGCCAGGGGTCTTGGGGAAACTGAGTCACGGAGTGAGGACAGGATGGTCCTAGCTCAAACCAGGCCTGCAAGGAGCGCTGGGCCCATCGCTGCTGTGTCTTCTGGCTGCAGGGGTGATGCCTGGGGGCTTGGAGATGGTGTCTGGTGGCTAATGGCTGGTGATGTGGCCTCTCCTGTGGGCACGGGTGGCATCTTCCCTTCAGGCAGCATGTGCTGGGCAATGCTTGCCTGCCAGGGCTGCGTGATCTCTGGGTGCTTTATTTAGCAATATCCTACCCTTCCCAGTGCCCCAGCTGCTCCAGCCTGGCTTTAATTGCATCTCACATGCGTGTCCAGGGAGGTTCCTAAAATCCTGGGACAGGCTGCGAGTTCAGGAGGGTGAGGGACAGACAGGCACACACACTTTGCAGGCACAACCCTGCTCCCTGGCACACACAGTCCCATGCACAGAAAAGGGCCAGGGAACCCTGCACACCCCTCCTGGCACCTCCTGCTGCCTTCCTGCCCATGCAAATGCCAATGTGTGCCAGCAAATCCAGGGGATGAAAGCCCTGTCCCCTCCTGGCTCCACCACCACGCCAGGATGCCCCTGGGAAATGCCAGGCCCCCCAGTGCAGGGACCTGGCAGCATCCCAGTACTCCCAGCTCCCCTCCCCTCCCCTGGGCTTTTTTTAACTCAACAAATAATGCTCTGATAAATGTCACTTCTTTCTGCTCCTGCCGTTTCTCTCCGATGGGCCATCAACGTGACAGCACCAAGGTTTCCTGGAGCAGGAGGAGACCTTGATGGAGGTTATTTTGTCCTCCTGGCTCAGGGAATGCTGTGGGAAGAGCCCCAAGCCCAGCAGAGGGGCAGGAAGGATGGGAAGAGCCTCATATCCCGGGAAAAGGCTGTTTATGAGCTCAGAGGGCTCTTCCCCCATGTCTGACTGGAAAGTCAAATTCAGCAGCAGCTTTTTAAGTTCAGTGCATCCTTCTGCCCTGCAGGGGCCATGTCCCTGCGGCCACCACTGGCCTTGTGGATGCTGCAGGCAGCCGATGGACCCATCCTGCCAGGGACCATTCCTTCTTCCCAGGAGTTGGGCGAGGAACAGCTCTGGGCCGAGCTTCAGCCTTGCTCCGTGGCTGCAGGCTTTCAAGCTGACAGCAGATGCCAGCAAAGAGCCGCTCTGCAGCCAGCCGGGGCCCGTTGTGGGTACGGTGGGGTAACCGGAGTCCCCCCCACTCTGGGCGCTGGGACACCTTCTGCTCAAACCCACCCACCTGGCTGGTGTTGCCTGCTGGGGGAAAGACCCTTCCTGGGACCCGGAGGGGTTTTTGCAGCCAGCTGAGAACCCCCACGCTCAGCTCACAAATGATAGAATCTGCCCTCACCCCCTCCCAGCCCGGAGCTGCAAGTGGGGCAGGGGCTGCTGCAAGACTGGTGGCACCAAGGAGAGATATGGGGTATGTGGGCTCCTTCTGGCTCATCTTACCAGATATGGGGGGACAGGGGACACACTTCCTCGGGGCTGCCTGCTCAGCCTGTTGGTTACCATAATCAGAGTGGTTTGGGTTGGAAGGGACCATCAAAGACCCTCCAGTCTCACCTTCCCTGCCTTGAGCTAGACACCTCCCACTACACCAGGTTGCTCAACCCCCCTGTCCATCCTTGATGCACCAACCACGGGGCATCCACAACTTCCCTGGGCAACCTGGGCCAGTGTCTCACCACCCCCAGGGGAAAAAAATTCCTTCCTTATCTGGGGTAAGGTGGCACTGGAGAGAGATTCTCACCTCTTCTCACTGCCCAGTTATTCCAGGCTTTTGGGTAGCCCCAGCCCAGATTTTTTGGGGGACAGTGCCCAGCAGGGTCCCCCTGCCCTGGCTTTCACTCTGGCCCCCAAACCCATCCTCCCCTTCCTTACCAAATGCCCTTCACAAGGACCTGGAGGCACCTCGTGCTCCCTCCCTGCTTGGCAGCCATCAGTGACACTCCTGCTCTGCAACAACAGCTATTTTTACCCCCATAAGCCTCATGCCCCCTCCCCAGCTCAGCCCTCTGCCTTCCCTGTGCCCAGTGCCCTCCCCAGTTCCTGGCTGGGACCCCGCTCCAGCTCTGTCTTCATCCCCCGAGCACCCCATAGCCTGGGGCGGGGGGATGCAGAACGGGCCCCTTCCCTTCTTTGTGGGCATTGCTTCTGCAAGCCCTGTCCACCACCCTGGGCAAAGCTCTCTTTTTTCAGCCTGACAAGCATCTGGAGCTGCTTTTATAGGAGGTTGCACAGATACATTTGTCATCCTTGCTGTTGCCCCCTTCCCAATGGTCCTTTCACGCCCCTGGCCCAGGTCCCTCAAGTGAGCTCAGAGCTTCCTCAGGGCCTAGTGCTGGGAGCTCAGCTAGGTCTTTTTGACAGTCCAGGAAGAGTGTTGGACCTGGAAAAGCCCCATCTCCTTGGGTTTGGGGGCCAGGCAGGGTCAGTGAGCACTCCCCATCCTTCCCTGGGCTGTCAGACCCTTACAGGACACACCACAGCCCTGAGCTCTGGCCCCTGCTGACACTGGGACATACCCTGCCCATCTCAGTGCTGTTTTTAAGGGGAGCATAAGGGGAGCAGGTTGAACCCACACAGCTCAAGGAAGGCTGAGCAGGAGGATCCATCCACATCCCAGGGCAGATGCTCCTGGGCATGAGCCCTTAAGGGGCTTGTGGCAGAGGCTGGGTGAGCTGTGGCAGGGGGTTGGGGGCATTACCCCTGCTGCAGGCTCCCCATCCAGCCCATGGCATGGCCGAAGCAGCCCCCCAAGAAGGGACCCAGGGATGGTAGTAATGACACCCTGAATGTCACCCACTGCCCTGGGCTGGCCCCCGCTCACCTCTGATACAGCCCGTCGCCTCTTTCCAAAGGGAGGTTTTAATTTACCCTCTCGGCTGGTGCAATCCTATCCCAAGCAATTCCCCAGCCGTTCCTCCCAAGCACAGTAATTACCTCATTACTTTGATATTAATAGAATTCATATGGCCTGGAGAAGATAATTGAAATTAGCCCCGCGCCGCCGGCGAGGGGGAGCAGAGGGGTCCTGAGCCGGGGGAGAGGTGCAGGGCTGCATCCTGGCACCCACCGTGGGTCCTCACTGGGACCAGTGATGCCTGTGGGGCTGAAGCCCAACTGGTCCCAGCTCCAGGGCTGAATCATCACCTGGAATTTGCCTGATGGCACCAGAAGTGAGTGGGCAGCAGCGACACCCATCCCGGTCCCCGTCAGCCTCTATCCAGGAGGATGCTCAGCCGGACTCTGTCCCTGCTCTCAAGTTGCTCACCCTGTTCTTGCCCCCTGCCTTGTGTCCCCTGCTCTGTGCTGGCCATGGGGCTGTTCCCATTCTTTCTGGGGAGAAAAAGAACAAAAAACCCCCAGATTCATTACCTCCAAAGGCAACAAAGGCAGAGCAGTGCTGAATGGCTCTGGCAGGCGGTGCCGTGCCCCCGCAGCCGCCCGCTGCCCGGCGGGGCCGTGGTGGAGCCGCGATGGAGCCGTGATGGAGCCTTTCCCGCCCCACCTGCTCCCCGTCAGATGGGGGGTGACCCCCAACAAAGGCCAGGGCTGCATCTGCCACCCTTGGGCTTTGCCCCGACACGTGTCTCCTTAACCTCTTCCTCAGGACCAGCTGCTACCAGGGGACCCTCCTTTGTGGCCCTGGCACGCGGCAGACGAGTCTCCCCATCTGGCCGGCGAGGAGTCGTCTGTTGGAGACCCCCTGCCCCAGCTTATAATGGCATTAACCTTCCCCGCTGTGCCCTGCCCCACTCCCCCCCCCCCCCCCCCATCAACTGTCACCAAGCTCCCCAGGTCCCCATGGGGTCCAGGGACAGCCTGTGTCGCGGGCTCATCCCACTGCTCACCCACAGCAGACACTTGGCAGGGACGGGCAGCCCTGCTGGCACCTCCAGCGCTGCCCGGGATCCCACAGTGGGACAACCCAGGGACGGAGCTGGGCTGGGCATCTTCTGTATTATCCTCTTCCAGCACCGTGGTGTAAATCCTGCACCTAAATGTTGTACATAAATGCTGCATATTAATGATGAGTGGGAATGCTGCATGTCGCTGCTGGACGATACAGGTCATAGCATCATGGAACAGTTTGGGTTGAAACAGACCTTAAAGTTTATCCAGTGCCACCCCCTGCCCTGGGCAGGGACAACTCCCACCAGACCAGGTTGTTCCAAGCCCCATCCAACCTGGCCTTGAACCCCTCCAGGGATGGGGCAGCCACAGCTTCTCTGGGCAGCCTGGGCCAGGCTCTCACCACCCTCACACCAAAGAAGTTCTTCCCCACATCTCAGCTCCATCTCCCCTCTTTCAGTGTCAAACCCTTCCCCCTCATCCTATGGCTCCCCTCCCTGATCCAGAGTCCCTCCCCAGATTTCCTGGAGCCCCTTTAGGGACTGGAAGGGGCTTGAACATCTCCCTGGAGCCTTCACTTTTCCAGGCTGAAACCCCCCAGCTCTCTCAGCCTGTCCTCCCAGCAGAGGGGCCCCAGTCCTCCCACCATCTCTGTGGCCTCCTCTGGCCCCACTCCCACAGGTCCATGTCCTTCCAGTGCTGCGGGTCCCTGCTGGGTTGTGTAAGAACCATGTGCAAATGCTGCACAACGTCAATGCAGCAAATAAATGCTGATTATTGGTGCTGTGTGTGGAAATGCAGAGTTTTGGGGCCAGGGGGGCTGGGAGTGGAGGGAGGAGGTAAGGGGGTGGGGACTGGAATTTGCCTCCAGGGTCTTCAAAAGTCCCTGCACTCCTGGAGCTCCTGGTGGGGTGAACCCAGCTCTGGCTCCCACAGGGCTGGGACTCCGGAACAGGTCCCCAGCACAAGGGATGCATCCCAGCCCCACTGCTACCATGATACACATCCCTGCCCCTTTCTTGGTCCAACCTCACTGCCACTGCCACTGCCACCAAGCCACTTCATGCCCCTTCATAGGGCACCTGTATTTCCTCCCAGCTCTCAGTCTCAGAATCATAGAATCGCCTGGGTCGGAATGGACCTTTCAGGTCATCGAGTCCAACCATCAACCATCAACATAACTCTGGCAAACCCCCACTAACCCATGTCCCTCAGCACGACATCTGCCTGGCTTTCAAATACTTCCAGGGATGGTGACTCCACCTCTTCCCTGGGCAGCCCATTCCACAGCTTAATAACCCTTTCAGTGAAGAAATTTTTCCTAATATCCATCTTAAACCTCCCCTGGCACAACTTGTGGCTGTTTCCTCTTGTCCTCTTGCTTGGTCCAACCCCATTACCACCAAGCCAGGTGCCTTTTCCCCTTGCTCTCTCCAGCACTGAGCTCCTCAGGGATCTAGGGGGTACTGGGGCATGCTGGGGTGCCCAGCAAGCAGAGGACCATAAGTGATGGGATGCACGAGCAGCAGTGTGCAGAGTCATCTCCTGGAACCCATCAAGAAAAGAAGCTGAGACAGAGACTGGCATCCCCAAGTTGGGAGAGGTCCTGCAGGCTCTTCTGCCTGGTTAGCGGTGTCCCCAGGCTAGGGACAAGAAGAGGAGAGTCTCTGTCGCCATCACTTTCCTTGCAAGACACCCATCTCTGAGGAGGCCTTATCTGTCGCTAATGCTTCACAGCAGCCTGCCCAAAGCTTGCCAAGACGCTCCCAGACTGCATTTGCTCCAAATGGATTCTATCAGGGGGAGAACAAAGCACTGGAAGGTTTTCAAAGCAAAGTGCCGATCGCAGCCCATGGGAGAGGCAGCTGGTCCCCTCCAGCAACACCTCACTGGGGATTCAGTGGGGAGCAGGCTGGTGTCTCTAGGTTGTCCCCTCCCGGCCATGTCTCTGCCATCCCACGGTGGTGGCCAGGCAGGGGCCATTCAATGGGTGCTGGCCAGAAGACAACAGCTCCATTTTCACCAAAGAATGTCCTGCTGCAAAACCTGGCCTCGCTCCGGCTGCAGATTTAAAAATAAGGCTGGTGGGTTGGTTTTATTTCATTCTCCAAAGTTTCCTGGAAAGCTGGAGCGGGCTCTGGAGCAAACACTGACCTTGGTGCATGGGTACTTGCCCACTTCACTCCCCATCCCTGGTGCAGGCAGTTCCAGGGCAGAGGAGCTGGCAGAGAGGACTGGTTTTCCTCCAACACCCTCCAGGACCTGGGGCAAAAAAGGGAAATATCCTCCCCTCTCTCAATCTTAGCAGAAATTGCAATTGCAATGTTGGGAGGAGTCTTAACGCTGAGGCTTCCCCTGCCCAGCCCATGCTCCAAGCCCAGGCAACACTGGCAGAGATGGCCATGGGCAATACCAGGACCTGCCCAGAACATGATGGCCACATGTTGGATGAATCATAGGATCATCAAATGGTTTGGGTTGGAAAGGACCTCAAAGACCATCCAATTCCACCCCTCTTCCCTGGGACACCTCCCACCAGACCAGATTGCTCCAAGCCCCCTCCAACCTGGCCTTGAACCCCTCCAGGCCTCCAGAGATGGGGCAGCCACAGCTTCTATGGGCAAGGTGTGCACTGTGCCTGTGGCAAGGTGTCCCCAAGGAAGCGATGGCACTTTGGGAACTGTGCTTGACAGGAAGGACTCAGGGAGAAGGAGGAACTCAGGAGGCAGAGAAAGGAGTAAGACCAGAAAGTCATGTTGGCTCAGCTCCCCCACTGATACACAGAGAAGATGTTGTCAGCAGTGAGTCAGCTCCAGAGGGTATGTGAGATCATAATTAAAGAATGCTGAGAAAACAGCAAAATCCCACAAAACCAAAACAAAATAAAAAGTGTGAGGGGAAAAAGACATCCCAACAAGCCTCAGGGAAAAGCAAGAGGAATGGTGTGGGTCCTGGAGCCTCAGTCCTGGGCAGAGACGTAAAAGAGGACGGGTTTAGCAGCTGAATGCTTTCCAGGGTGCAATGGGGTAACTCAGAATGGTATCAGGGCTGGGGAAAAAGGACAACAAACCCCAAAGCGGTGTCTTTCTTCTGCGGGTCAGTCCCAGGGCACCACACGGCCCAGCAGCATCTGGCCCTGTGGTGGTGGTGGGCTGGAAGGAGCCATGTGAGCTTCCGGAGACTTCTCCCAACCCACGGGATATGTTGGAGCTGGGACAAGTCATTCTTTTGGAAAAGTGTCACCATGATCCTGAGGAAACACTGGAGCCACACAACGCCAGGCTCCACAAAACGCCTGGCTCAAGGCACCATCACATCTCGAAGGACAAACTCGTTTGTGCCAGACTGGCAAGAGGGAGAGGGACAGGGGGCTCTGAAGTCCCCGAGGCCACCACAAAGGAGATGCAGAGCAAGCAAGTGGTCTCCTGCAGGCGGTGTGGGGTGGTTCAGCAAGAGCCAGAGGGGAAAAGATATGGGAAAATCAAGGAAGATGTCCTACATGCAGAAACGGGAAGGAAAAGGTGTAACTGGTGGGTAAAGGGAGATCTGCCCGCCCTGTGGGGACAGGCTGCCAGAGGAACGGCTTTGCTGGGGACAGCACGGGGGGACAGTGCTGGATGGCAGTGGGATGGGGAGAAGAGAGGGGTCCTGCACACAACCCCAACCCTCCAGCCCCCCTGGAAAGCCCCAGGCTGGGCAGGGCTGTGAAACCTTCTTCACCTCCACACCAGGGAGAGCCAGGCAGGTAGGGAAAAGCCAGATGAAAATTCAGCAGAGCCATAAGAACAGCCCATGTGGCCCATGGATACCGAGAGGGGGGGAGAGGGGCTTGGGGTTACTGCCCCACCACCACAGCACCACCATGATGAGCTACAGTGGTGAGACTGGGTCACACATGGCACCCAGCTAAGGACAGGAACCCACCGGTGGGGACAAGAAGCCACCCCACAGCCACCTGGAGAGCGCCCATGTCCTGCATCATCCCCACGGGTGGGTGAGCTGGGCACCAAACCACAGCTGCAGGGTCCCAGGTGTCCCAGGGGTGAGGAATAGCAATCTATAAATTTGTAAGCAAAGTAAAAAACCTGTGTCCCCACTTAGGGGAGAAACTCCAAACACTCCTGCAGAGGGGCTGTACCAGATTCCCTCTAGTTCAAAGATGGGATGAGGGTTTTATAGCATTAAGTGATCGACTGCCCGTCATCTGTTGCCAAGTCAACCCTTCTAGCTCAGCAAGACACTGTATGGTCTCTTCAGCTTGGAGAAGAGGAGATTGAGGGGTGACATTATTAATGTTGATAAATCTGTAAAGGGTGAGTGTCAGGAGGATGGAGCCAGGCTCTTCTCAGTGACACCCAATGACAGGACAAGGGGCAATGGGTGCAAGCTGGAACAGAGGAGGTTCCACTTCAATAGGAGGAAAAACTTCTTCATGGTGAGGGTGAGGGAACACTGGCAGGGGCTGCCCAGGGAGGTGGTGGAGTCTCCTTCTCTGGAGACATTCCAAACCTGCCTGGAGGCGTTCCTGTGTGACCTGCTCTGGGTGTTCCTGCTCCAACAGGGGATTGGACTGGAGGAGCTTTCAAGGTCCCTTCCAATTCCTGATATTCTGTGATTCCTCTTGAGAACATCTGGTTTCCCATCCCACCCTGCGGAGCATCTGGTCTCACATCCTACCTGGTGACATTTGTTCTTGGGTCTGCTGGCTCAGGCTAATCCTCAGTGTCCTTCAAAGCGATGGACAGTATGACCTCCTCACACGTCCATTAGTTTCCACCAGAAAACTCATACAAGTAGGGTGAAGTTAAAGACAACGTTCTTATTTCACCCTCATCTGGGCAGAGCGTCCTGCTACACCCAGTGGGGACCTGGGCTCGGTGCTGGGAGACGAGTGGAAAACAGCAACAGAAGATGGTCTTCTGATATCATAACGAGAAATAAATGGAACAATCCACCCAGTTCAATGTACCCATCAACGCATGCCCATGGAATAGGACAAAAATGGTGGCAGTAAGGAATAGCTGCATGAAAGGGGCTCCCAGCCCATGCTGAGGAGTCAGCACAGGTTGGAGCACCATAAACTCCACTTTTCATGGGTGTAGACATCTGAAGCAGTAAATCTTGCAGACTAGCAAACACCCATCGTTCAAGAGATGCTACTCAAGACGGGTGGCATTCCCAGTGCTTCCCTCTGGAGGTGGACATTGGCCAAGGCCACGGAGTGAGCAGAGCCCCTGGCAGGGCTGGGCTGGGCTGTAGCTTGGTGCTGGATTCTCTCTGGGCTCCCCAAGGCTGGGACCAGCCTCCAAAGAGCTAAAGGCAGTGGGGAAAATGTCTGTAGGGACTGTGGGACAGGCAGGTCCTCCTCTGGTGGGCACAGAGGGCATGTCCCACAGTCCCTACAGGCAGAGCCTTGGCGTCACCATCTGTGCGGCTGCAGACTTCAACCCCCCCCAAACTGTCCCAGCCCCACAGAGCTCTTTGCCCTCGACAGGGAGGATGAACAAAGAGATTTTACATAATCCCACACGATCTGCATAATGCACGGCCCCCAAAACCTGCCGCTCTCCCCCACCAACCGTCACGCAGGGCTCCTGGATGTTCCTCTCTCTTCTCAGTCACCTTCCTATTTCCCTGGCCATGGA
The DNA here is from genome assembly GCA_013400555.1 of Jacana jacana. Lineage (NCBI taxonomy): Eukaryota > Metazoa > Chordata > Aves > Charadriiformes > Jacanidae > Jacana > Jacana jacana. The sequence goes on from VZTM01025494.1 coordinate 15,044, forward strand.
TTTCATGGGGCAGCTCTGTCCTGACCTGCCACCAGTACCTGCAGCTCAGTGCTTCTGGGGATGCTGCTAGAGTCTCACTTATCACAGAATCACAGAATATCAGGGATTGGAAGGGACCTTGAAAGCTTCCAGGCAGCTCTTGATGTGGGACACAAACACCCAGTGGTCAACTGAGGAGAGACCAAAGGGGAAAGCGTGTTGAGACATTTTCCCTGGGACACTTTGAGCGTGACGCACTGGTGGCTCATCCTGAAGGGTCCCCTTCTCCGCTCCCCCCATCACCTCCCTGCCAAACCTGGGGAAGGAAACTCCCACTGGAGTTCGGGTGCTGAGTATTAGCTGGAGCCAGGCGTTTCTGAAACACAACATCCAGCCTCCTCCAGAAAAGAAAATAAACCCTCCCTTAGTGATGGCTGGTTTTACTTTCANCACAGAGGGCATGTCCCACAGTCCCTACAGGCAGAGCCTTGGCGTCACCATCTGTGCGGCTGCAGACTTCAACCCCCCCCAAACTGTCCCAGCCCCACAGAGCTCTTTGCCCTCGACAGGGAGGATGAACAAAGAGATTTTACATAATCCCACACGATCTGCATAATGCACGGCCCCCAAAACCTGCCGCTCTCCCCCACCAACCGTCACGCAGGGCTCCTGGATGTTCCTCTCTCTTCTCAGTCACCTTCCTATTTCCCTGGCCATGGATTTCATGGGGCAGCTCTGTCCTGACCTGCCACCAGTACCTGCAGCTCAGTGCTTCTGGGGATGCTGCTAGAGTCTCACTTATCACAGAATCACAGAATATCAGGGATTGGAAGGGACCTTGAAAGCTTCCAGGCAGCTCTTGATGTGGGACACAAACACCCAGTGGTCAACTGAGGAGAGACCAAAGGGGAAAGCGTGTTGAGACATTTTCCCTGGGACACTTTGAGCGTGACGCACTGGTGGCTCATCCTGAAGGGTCCCCTTCTCCGCTCCCCCCATCACCTCCCTGCCAAACCTGGGGAAGGAAACTCCCACTGGAGCTCGGGTGCTGAGTATTAGCTGGAGCCAGGCGTTTCTGAACCACAACATCCAGCCTCCTCCAGACAAGAAAATAAACCCTCCCTTAGTGATGGCTGGTTTTACTTTCAAATACAAAAGCAAGACAAAAAATAAACCCTTCCTGGTCCCCGTTGCCGGCTGCTGTGAATCATAGAAGGTTCAGGTTGGAAGGGACCTTTAAAGATTCCATCCCCCTGCCCTGGGCAGGGACACCTCCCACCACACCAGGTTGCTCAAAGGCCCCTCCAACCTGGCCTTGAACCCCTCCAGGCATGGATGGGGCGGCCACAGCTTCTCTGAGCAACCTGGGCCAGGCTCTCACCACCCTCCCACCAAAGAAGTTCTTCCCCACATCTCATCTCAGTCTCCCCTCTTTCATGTCAAACCCTTCCCCCTCATCCTATGGCTCCCCTCCTTGATCCAGAGTCCCTCCCCAGCTTTCCTGGAGCCCCTTTAGGGACTGGATGGGGCCTTAGAAGGTCTCCCTGGAGCCTTTTCTTCTCCAGGCTGAACCCCCCCAGATCTCTCAGCCCATCCAATGCAGGAGATGCAATGTCTGGTCACTGCAACCTGATGGGTTTGCTGGGCTGGGAGCAGCCACATCCAGTGCCTGCACTGCCCTTTGCTGTCACCCCTACCTGTGACAGCACAGGGACGGGCACAGGACACAGCAAGCTGCAACAGCGCCACATGGAAGTAACCTGGCACAAAAGTGGCTCTTTCCCCAGAAACCACCCCAAAGAGAGGGTCTGCCCAACAGCAGCAGCACCGGTGGACACATCCAGGTGCCCACTGCCCACAGGATGGGCACGAGCAGAGCCGGCAGCCTCTCAGCATCTGCAACCCTCTCCGATAATACAACCTGGAGGCTCCAAAATGTTGAGGAAAAAAAATAAATACAGCTCAAAGGGGACCAAGAGATCGAAGGGAAATGGCCATTAGCAACCCTCCATCTGCAGCACAAAAGCCAGCCGTGTCCGGCACTCCGGATCTAATGGGGTTTTAATATTCTCGTGGCACGGGCTGTGGTATATGCTAGAAGAGACACTTGGAGGCCTTGCACGAGCACTATTACTTGGGGGGCTGCTCGTGGAGTTCAGGCTCTTCCTTTCCCTGCCAGCTGCCTTCGGAGAGGGAGATGTTTCAGTTATTCAGTGTCAAGCTGCATATTCCAAATCAAGGCCAGAGAAGTGTCTCTGTCTTATCTAGAAAGGAAAAAGGAAAAAAAAAAAAAAACAACAGAAAAAATAAAAAAAAAACCCAAGAAATATATCCCTAAAAGGAAAAGAAATGAACTCAGAAATTAATAAGGCTGATTGACAATGCTGCTTTGGAAACTCTGGTACCATATGGCATCCTTGAATGGCTGCAGTGCTGTTCGGATGGGGCTGACCAGCTGGAGAGTTACTGTGGGTTGTTTGTAATTGTAATAATGGATATCAGATGGCTGGTGTGGAGCAGTTTATAAATGAGAACAGACAATGAGCCGCACTGTTTGTCAGGAAATCATTGCTGATATGGGCTTTGCGCTCCCCACCGCTCCCCATCGGAGCTCCCAGGGCACCCAGTGCCACCGGTTGGTCCTGCTCCGGCTGGGAGCCGTGCAATGCTGCACTTTGGGGACCTGGGTGGGTGGTCCTGCTGTGAGCAAAACTCCCCCCTTGCCATCCCAGTACTTTGGGCAGAGCCCCAGGTGCCACTGGGAGACGCCGGCGGGGCTGGTGTCCCCACGCAAACACTGGGATTTGCAGCCAGTGACTCTCCAAGGAAGCCAAAGCAACAGGGATGCAGCCCAGGGACCTGCCAGAGCCTCCATCCAGGCTCTCTGGGCTGATGGGGTCTCAGCTGCTGACACTTCCAGATCGGATTTTGAGCTCAGCAGCTGGAAAAATCATGACATTTCAGAATTTGCCATTTAATGGATTTTTATTAATTTTTTTTAAGGTCGGCAACAGTGCCATCCCTGGTTTGGATTTCTGCTGTCTCCAGCTCTGTGGGTTCTTGCATAAAACGAAGCCTGAGTTTGGCACAAAAAAAGCCACACGCATGTTCCCTTGTCTCTTCCAAAATGAGATTCCATCCAAATTAACACTGGGCATTGCCCAGCTGAAATGTCCCCTCTGCTCCACCAGCAGCCACCCCGTGCCACATCGCCCGACAACCCAGGGCTGCCAGTCCCAACCTGGGGGGGACAGGAGCAGGAGAAGGCTGGTAGGAGGAGGCTGCATTCAAGGCTGAGATGTTGCACCTATTTTTAATTCCCTGGGCTCCCAGCTTTTCTTTTTTCCCCCAAAATATATTAAAAAATAACCCCAAACAAATTGGATTATGCACCTTCCATCCACACCCGGAGCCCCTTTGCCGTGGGGCAGAGCCAGGCGATGTGGCAGGGCAGGACAAGGACACCCGTGTGTCCTCTCATTTCACCACACACCCACCAACCCAAACACATCCAGTCCCTCCAGTAGCTCTTATTTTGGGCTCAGCAGTCCCCAGCGCAGGGATGGAAGGAGTCTTGGCACCGCTGGGTTTCCTCCCAGGCTGATGGCATTGGTGGCACTGGGGCCAGGGAGCGGTGGGTGCTTGGGGACCAGCCAGCTGGCAGCAGGGAGAGCCTTCTAGGAAAGCAAAGCTCCGCAGGAAGGTGGCCAGGACTGGAGCTGGGGCCACCACATGTGCCAAGCACCGGGCAGAGCACCCATGAGCCCCTCCAAGCCCCACTGTTTAGCACCTCCATGGCCATGGAGCATCCTATCTCGCTGTATATGATACAATTAAATATTCCTTTTATTTCTTATATAAATATGAATTCATATGTTATATCTTTATTTATATATGTATTAATACACTATATAATTATTTATACTTGTATGTTTTACATGCATTCTTATATAAAATTTTTCTTTCATATCTCTCATATATTATAAAACATTCCTTAGAAATGCCAGGGCACACAAATCCTCAGACAAAACCCTTTGTCAAGCTGGAAACGGGCAGGGCAGAACGTGATGGCAATCAGCTGGCAGGAAAACTTGCTCCAAACCATCACCCCTCACTGGGGGCTGCAGTTCTCTCCCCAAAGAAAGGCCAACTCCTGCTCCGAGCTCTAAAAACGTGCCCGAAGACAGCAGGGCATGGCTTTTCCTTAAATCTGTGATACTTCATTTTTTATGGGTTTTTTTTTCCCATTTTTGAGAGGATTATTTGAGTCTTCTTGTGCAGAGCCTGGGTTTCTAGGATTTTGTACAAAACCCAAGTAACCCTTTCATTTTAGCAGCAGAGATTTAGGGTTTGTCTTATTTACACCAACCACTACGTAGGGAAACTTGGCATTTGATTAACTGTGCACCAAACTTGGTTTCCAATTGGGTTTAATTAGGAAGGGGGCACCAAGATGCAGTGCAGAACGTGAGACACAAGGGTGTTTCAGACACCATGGCTGATGCTGGACCTACCCCAGGAAACAGGAAGGCTGCTGGCATTCCCCAGACCCAGCCACCGTGTCCCCGTCCCCGTGTCCTCACAGACATCCTGGTGGACCCCTCCCAGCTTTAGCCTGAAGTTCTCACTCAACAGGAAAGCTCTCCTGCTTTCTCCAACTCAACTCTGGCCAACCTCACCAGCGAGCTGAGCTCACTGAAGGAAGAGAGGTTGGAAAAGAGCCCCACAGCCCTTCCTGATGCCTCATTGCTGTCACAGCTTGTTCATCCCATCGCTCAGCCCCGTCCCCTGCCACAACCTGCGGGTTCCCCATCTGACTCCAGCACCACCGATGGATTGATGGGCGGGTGGTCCTCGTGTGCTGGGGACTGTGGAGCATCCCAGTAGCACAGGGGAAGGTGGAGGAAAAGACATGTGTGGCTCTGACCACCTCCACGGCTGGGTGCCCCTGGCACTGCCCATAGACATGTTTCTGGCTCATGCCCTCTTTTCTGTCAATGCTATAAATTCTGATCAACACCTATAGATACTTCAAGGGGGGGTGTCAGGAGGATGGGGCCAGGCTTTTGTCAGTGGTGCCCAGGGACAGGACAAGAGGGAACAGGCACAAACTTGTCCATAAGAAGTTCTATCTCAACACGAGGAGGAACTCCTTTCCTTTGAGGGTGGCAGAGGCTGCCCAGAGAGGTGGTGGAGTATTCTTCTCTGAAGACATTCAAACCCCATCTGGACACGTTCCTGTAGGACCTGCTCTGAGTGGACCTGCTCTGGCAGGTGGTTGGACTAGATGATCTCCAGAGGTCCCTTCCAACCCCGTATCATCCTGTGATTTGGTGTGAATCCTTACTCTAATACACTACTTTTTGTTTCAGTGCAGGCACCCTGGAAACACTGAGCACCCCAGGCTGGCTGCAGCCCTTCACTGGTGCCCGAGCATCCTATAGCTGGTGCACCCAGCTTGACTTGACATCGCTTTCGGGGAGTCATCTGTTTAATCCCCCCCCCATCACACACACTACCCACCGCCACCACCGTCCATGTTGCCCACACAGGGGCCCTGCTCGCAGCCCCACCAGCGTCATTGTTGGGTTTTTATTTTACAGGGGTAATAGAGTCTACCCACATCCTCCCAGCACCCGCCCCCACCCAGGCACTGCCAGCCTTAATGGGTTTACTTTGCTGTGCCCGGCAGGTAACGGCCTCCCAGCGCGGGTGTCACTTTTTCATCCCAAGCTGGCAGCTGGGTGGCGGGT
>VZTM01025494.1:28373-39383 GCA_013400555.1 Jacana jacana
GGGGCCTGGCCAGGCCTCGGGTCGGGGGAGCGGGGGGCAGTCCTTAGTGCCCCCCGGGCCTGCGGTGTGCTGTGCCCTGCCCGGCTCTGCCCGCTGCATGCTTTTATGTATAAAAATGTATAAAATAGGTGGATTTTTTAGCGCGTGTTTCTCAGCATGCAGTTCAACGCCCTCAGAGAGGCGAGGCCGGGGGCAGCCTCGGGGTCTGGACAAAACCGGCCCAGCTGCAGCCCCCCGCGATGGCTGGCTGGGTTTATGTTTAATTTCCAGGTTGGATGGGGTTCCACGACCCCATGGCAGAGTGAGCACCAGCAGGGCCACTGCCTGCAACCCCCGGGCTACCCTGGCCCGTAGCAGGCCAGTGGGTCCGGTGGTGGCCGGAGCCATAACGTGGGTCCAGCAGTGGCCAGAGCCATAACGTGGGCTCGGTGACCAAGCAAGAGTGTGTGTACGCAAAGCCCGTCTCTTGCAGCATCCTCTGCAACTTGAAGTTGGGAATGTGTATAAGTGGAGCTGTGCTTTTCACCGATTTCTCGGAATAGGAGGTTTGTTTCCAGAAGAGTTGTGCTGTCTCTGAAAGAGACAAGGGCAGCAGGAGAGCAGGGAGGGAAGCTGCTCAGGAGCAGGGGAGATGGTTAACCTGTGCTTCTCACCATGTTGTGCCTGCTGTATTTGCTTATCCACAGTCAGGAGTGGACTGTGAGCCATCCTGGGCTGAGGAGTGTGGTGCCGGATGGATCTGCAATGTCTGATGTCCTTTGATGTCCAGGGCTGGCCTGGATGGGCCACATGGGCTGGATCACAGCGTTGAGGCGACTGTGGATAAGTCATAGTTCACTGAAGGGCGAAAAACCAGTTAAAGCACATCCCGAAGCTCAGAGAAAATGAGGGAATTTTAAGAGGAGGTGTGATTTCTCACAGGGAAGCAATGTGGAGATAGATATTTGATGTTTAGGTGGAAAGTGGGGCAGGAGGAGGGCACAGCAGCGAGCAAGCCACGTTAACATTCATGTGGGTGTGCAGAACCCTGGTACCTGACTGATGGGCCCCTACCCTCACTGCGGGGAGGGCTCTTTGTTTTGTCTGTCATGAAGAAAAGGCCCCAGAGAAGGACCTTGGGTGAGATCATCTGCGTTAACCTTGCTGTCCAAAAGTCAGCTCTCTGTGCCTGATCTCCTTTCTCGGAGCTCCCTTTGCAGTCGCAGCGAAGGAACAGCTGCTTCTGAGGGCAGTTCATCTCACCAGTCTTGGACACCCCTCTCTGGATGAGATGAATTAACGTGCTGGGGATGCCTGGGCTTTTTCACGGCCTGCAAGGGGAATCCGGGATAGCTGGCTCAGGCTTTGGCAACGAGGAGTTATATGAAACAAATCCCACCCAGCATGTCTGCTCATGGTGCAGCTGGGTGGTGTGTGCAGAGACATGAGCCAGCAGGGTGCCCAGGTGTCCAAGGCCAACAGCATCCTGGCCTGTATCAGGAACAGTGTAGTGAGTAGGACTCAGGAGATGATGGTCTCCCTGTACTCAGCACTGCTGAGGTCCCACCTCAAGTGCTGTGACCAGTTTGGGGCCCCTTACCCCAAAAGAAGACATTGAGGGGCTGGAGCAGGTCCAGAGAAGGACAACAGAGCTGCGGAGGGCTCTGGAGCACAAGTCTGGCGAGGAGCAGCTGAGGGAGCTGGGGGTGTTCAGCCTGGGGAAAAGGAGGCTGAGGGGAGACCTCACGCCCTGAAAGGAGGGGGGAGCTGAGGGGGTCGGTCTCTTCTCCCAAAGAACAAGCGATGGGACAAGAGGAAACAGCCTCCAGTTGCTCCAGGGGAGGTTCAGATTGGAGACTGGGAACATTTACACTGAAAGGGTTGTGAAGCCTTGGACTGGGCTGCCTGGGGAAGGGGTTGAGGCTCCATCCCTGGAGGGATTTAAAAGCCAAGTTGACACAGTGCTGTGGGCCATGGGTTAGTGGTGGTTTTTATCAGAGTTAGGTTGATGGTTGGACTAGATGATCTCAAAGGTCCCTTCCAACCCAGACCACTCTAGGATTCTTAGATTGAGCACTGGGAGGAAGGACAGGCCTTTGAAATCCTGCTTAAAAATATTTGAAGCTAAAGGAGACGGCAGTCTTGTGCCTCAAGCCGTAGCTTCAGGGTGGGTGGGTGAAACCAGCTCCCATCTCAGCTGTGGCACTTTCTGTAGCTTTGGGCAAGTTCTCTGGAGGCTCTTTTGGGCTGTGGGTGGGATGTGTATAATCGCATGTGTAGCTGTAGCCACTCGGTTTTGCGTTATTAAACCATGTCTGAGAGCGGGGCTTTTCACCTGGGTGCCCTTGACAGAACCAGGCCAGGAAGGGATTGCACTGCCCTTGTGCCAGCAGGTACAGCAAGGCTGTTGCCCCAGGCAAGAGGGTGACAAGCACCTGGGATGCCTTGGATGACTCAGTGGCAGATAAAGCATCAGTTCTTATGCAGCTTTAAGACGCCCCTGGCTCAGCATCCATTGGTGAAGCACTAATCATAGAATCCTTTGGTTGGAAGAGACCCTTGGGATCATGGAGTCCAACCATCAGCCCCACTCTACAAAGTTCTCCCCTGCACCAGATCCCTCAACACCACATCTCATTGACTCTGAAACAAAGTCAGGGATGGGGACTCCACCCCCTCCCTGGGCAGCCCATTCCAGGGTCAGACCACTCTTGCTGGGAAGAATTCTTTCCTAATGTCCAGCCTACCCTGCAGCAGCTTGCAGCCATTCCCTCTCCTTCTATTGCTAATTGCCCCTGAGAAGAGACCAGCACCAACCTTGTGTCCTTGTGTCCCTGTCACCTTCCCACCCCACACGTGTGCACGCCCGTGTTTGATCCAGCCACAAGGGTGTCATCGTTCCGGCTGTGTTTGTACACTTCAGGTTGATCAACCCTGACCTTACAGCTCAGCTAAAAACCTTCTTTACTCCATTCCGTGAGAGAAGCACTGAAACTTCTACAGGTAGCAACTTACCTGGCAGTTGGACTCGGAGGTCAAAGTGTGTTTTCCTTGAAGCTGTGCTTTGCAATCTTGGGAGAATTTAAGGGAATTTAAAGGATCAGGCTGTTTAGGCAGGGATTTTCTCCATTGCAGATTTATGTTGGTATTTAAGATAGCAGTTGATAAGAGCCCTCAGCCTTGGGTTGAGAGGATGTTTGCAGAAGATAAATTGCATCCTGTTGTCTTGACTTTGGGTCTGTAGGTGACGCTTTGAAGCTTTGTGAGATATTACAGAATTCTCTCATTAGGGGTGTGGTTTTGAATGGAAACTGTAGCATTTGCCAATTTTTGTCTGAGGATGTCATGAAAGAACCAAATGAATACTTAGGGAATGCTTGAAGAATTCCCACAGCTTTTCTCCAAATGGACTCGATAGACGCACCAGTTTGTGAACGTCGACACCAGCTTCTCCCTGAAATAAAGGCATTTGTATTTATTGATCCTTGTGGTCCTGTGGGAGTTGCTCTGCCACTTCCTGATAGTGCACCAAGTTGCTGTAGCAGCGAGTCCCTCCAAATAAAACCCCTGAGATGCTCCCACCTGGCTTTCATACGTGTTTTATCACGCCCTTTCTGACAGCAGGAGGGGAAGGAGGTATAAAATCCTAAAGGAAAGCCAACAGGGAGGCTGTAGGTGGTTGGTGTACTTGGGATTGGGCTGGGCTGGGCAGAGTGAGGGGTGGTGGGGTGGAGTAGTTGCTGGCGCTGGTGGGACTGGGCTGGTGGTTGGCAGTGCTGGGGAGCCAATTCAGGCACCCTCCCTGACACCTGCCCAGCATAGACTCTTCAGACACCTCCTCAGGAGTGGTGGGCACACAAAAGCTTAGCTAATAGCTCATTGCATCCTTGCTCTCTTTTGTGTCTGTTAAGCCAAATATTGGGTTTACACTTCTACGTTATCGTGCATCCTGCCTGCGGCGTCTCCCTGCCTCTGGCTGGAAGTGCTGGAACTGTCGGAGATGGAAGAGGGGCTGTGGTGGTGACATCTCTACGGCCACACGTTGTCCTGGGTGGGCAGAGCTCCCAGTTGTCAGCTTGGAGCAGGGTCAGCTTTCTTTTCACTCCTGAGTGTTGTGGAAGACAATGTTTAGGAGGTATATTCTTGGGAGCAAAACCAGTTCACCGGGTCTTGGTTAGGCAGAAACTTTATCCCTTTTTTAAAGGACGGGGATGTCTCAGCCTGAGGCACTTCCAGGTGCAGAGGAGATGACTGTGCTTATCTGAGGTGATGGCAGGTAATTCCTTGTGCAGGGGAGGTGCTGCAGTCAGGATGTTAAAACACAGAGAAGTCAAATGGCTCCCATATTCCTCCCCCACTGGGCGAGCTCTTTTGCATTAACACACCAGGCAGGAGCCTTCCCTCCTCCTCCTCCCTCTCCTCCTCCTCCTCCTCCTCCCTGATGAGCTTTGGTGGGAGCCAAGAAGTCACTGATGAATTTTGACCGTAAAGCCCCAAACCTTGAGGAGAGATGAACGAAAAACCCCTGCGAAAGATTTGCCGCCCTGGCAGGGTTTACGTGGGTCTGTGACGGGGTTTATCTTCTGACATCATTAGGATCCCTGACATTTTTAGCTTAGAAACAATAACTTGCCTTATCCCTGGTCATGTTTTTCTTATTAAAGACAAAGCTTGGTAAATATTTTTTAAATGATTGAATTTCCCAACTATGGGAAACACATGTCGGGAGTCAGGCTGGCTGCGTCCAACGTGCCTTTTCCCAGAGTGTCCCTTGGAGCACGCGAGTGCAAGTACAGATTTAGAGCTGTGGGTGACAGGTTTTATCTGGGATGATTGGCAAGGATTTATAAACCAGGAGAGGATTTACTTCACTCTCCCTCCTCTTCTCCCTACCCTCCCCCTCCCCACTGTTCTTTCCCCCCTTCCCCCGACCCCTGGCTCACAGATAGGAAATTGGGATCCCATTAAACCCTAATTGGTTTGGCTCCAGCGCTAGTTCGCTGGCTGCCAAATAGTTAATTTATTGCGTGAGAGTTTGGCCATGTGTTGAGAGGCAAATTTGCTTGAAGCCAGGGATCTTTGTAAACTGTAAATCCCTTCCCATGCCAGGTCCTGCTTCCAGCGGCACCCGAGCGGGATGTGGGAGGTGCTTTCCGTACCCATCCCAGCAGGAGGGCGAGGGGGACCCATGGCTTTGCTCTCCAACCCAAACCCTCTCAGGAATAGTCACCTCCAGGAGCTTAAAGTGGTTTTAGCTGGACTTGGTGAGCGACACTTGGAAACCGCCAGCGAGATAAGACGTGGGAGTCTCTCCAGAGAGTAAATGCATCTGTTTGGGAGATAACAGCAGGCCTGGGCTGTCACTGCAGAGCGGGGCCAGGTAGAGAGTCCCCAGGGGTGGCAAGATGGCTTTTCCTGGATGATTTGAGGAGAGGCAAGCAGGAAGCAGACATTGCTGGCCACCTTCCCAGGGCCCTGCTGGAGCCTTCTTTGCTCCTGCCCTGCTTGGGCTGGTGGCTGTTGGGACACCCCGGATTTCTCTGCTGGATCCCAAACATACAGTGTTTGGCTCCTGTGAAGGTGTTTGGAGGTTGGGGCTCCAGCAGAAGAGCTTCATGGGCTTGGAGGATGAGCAGCCCTTACTTAGGCTGTCACCAACACGTCCTTCACCGGCGCTTGAAAGGGGTTTATTTGGATTAAGGAGGATGCTGTGGCCTGAGTTAAAGGCTCTCACTGCTAGCACGGCTCTGCTTTCCGAGTATGATTTGAAAGAGAAGCTGTGTGAGGAATAAATCCACGGCTGTGGCATTTCCTTGCGTTTCTCGCTGAGTTAAATAACAAACTTTGTGTCAGGGAGCTGCTTCCAGCTCCGAGGCAGCAGAATTATTACCGCCGCGCTCAGCAGCGCCCGTTCTGTGTCGGCTGCTATTTCCATTGTGAACCTGATACCTGAAGGCTCAATATTGTGACCCTTTAATTTTCAGCTACTAAAACGTACCATGCGAGTTGGCTAAAAGGGAAGAGCTCAGAGGGGAATTTGAAATGGTTATGCTGTGGGAGCAGCGTGTTTCTTTGGGTATTTCTTAAGTGCTGAGCGTTTAGGAGAAATTGATAGGTAGCAGCAATGCACTCCTAGCAATACTTTCCCTTCTGTAGCTCTTGCTTCCTGGGATGTAATAAAATCTATTAAGTTCTATTTATGATCTAAGGCCCAATATAGTAATAGTTTTATTTGGGATAATTGTGGCTGTTCTGCCGATAATGAGAAGACTGAACACTTCCAGGCGTACTGCAGAACCCAGGCTGTGTATTTAGGGTTGGCAAGGCCAAATATTAGCAGCTTTTTTTTTCCCAAGGAGTCAGGAAGACATCGGGCCAGCAAAAGACAAAGTCTGTATCAAACCAAGCACCTCTAGGATGGCAGTTTCTGCCCCCGGCTGCTGAGCTGGGGCCGTGCTGCCCTGAGTTTGCCAGTCGTAGGAGATGGAGGTGTTAGCAGGGTTAGAACCACACAATCCTAGAATCCTTTGGTTGGAAGAGACCCTTGGGATCTTCAAGTCCAACCATCAGCCCCACTCTACAAAGTTCTCCCCTACACCAGATCCAGAACCAGGCCAGGAAGGGATTGCACTGCCCTTGTGCCAGCAGGTACAGCAAGGCTGTTGCCCCAGGCAAGAGGGTGACAAGCACCTGGGATGCCTTGGATGACTCAGTGGCAGATAAAGCATCAGTTCTTATGCAGCTTTAATGCACCCATGGCTCAGCATCCATTGGTGAAGCACTAATCATAGAATCCTTTGGTTGGAAGAGACCCTTGGGATCATGGAGTCCAACCATCAGCCCCACTCTACAAAGTTCTCCCCTGCACCAGATCCCTCAACACCACATCCAATCTACTCTGAAACAAAGTCAGGGATGGGGACTCCACCCCCTCCCTGGGCAGCCCAGTCCAGGCTCTGGCCACTCTTTCTGGGAAGAATTTTTTTCCTCGTGGCCAGCCTAAGTTAGGGAGACAAACTGGACAGGAATCTTTTCACCCCCAGCCCCGAAGGCAGGTTAAAGGTTCACCAGGGAGCCGCTCCCCGCTTTCGCATCTCCTGCTGGCTTTGAAACGCTGCCATTTCTGGGCTGAGCTCCTGTAATTGCTTGAAAGTACATGGTACTTCCACTGCTTTTGGCAGGCAGGAAGGAGGAATACTCCTCTCCCTCGCCAGACAAAATAGAAATCAACAATTGGGGTGGCTTTTTTTTTTTTCTCCAAGAGCGAATCTGTCTGTCTTCTCTGCCATTAAGCCCCAGTTGGATGGAAGCCTTGCTCCCATTCCGCTGTGGCGCTGGAAGCGGGGCATTCTGCAGCGCACGGCTTCACACGGAGGTTCAAAGCAGCCAACTGGAGCCAGAAATTCTTTCTAGCACTTTGCTTTCCTTCTGCTGTTTCCTTCCCTCTTCGCACTACAGATGCTGCTGGATCACCTTCCCGTGGGGAGTAACGATACGAGCCGTACTTTACGTTGTTCTTGCAGAGACGCGTTCCCACTCCTAAACTGGAAACCCTTCAAACTTGGCTTGAGATCGTCTGTGGCAGTCTAAACACTCCTGATTGAGCCTGGGCACACCCTTGAGCGTGTATCAGTGTTTGTGCCACGGCTGGGTACGTGTACAAGCTGAGGCATCCAGGTTTCTAGCTTGCTGTGCATTCCCCACTCCATTCTCCTTCCCCTTCGTAGATGGAAGTTGTGTTAAACTGGATATCCTCACTGTGGAGCCATCCACTTCCCAGGACCAGTGGGGTTTTTTTCACCAGGAGATCTGCTTATAGATGCAAAGGAAAGGCAGCAATCTTGAGGAGGGTTTCCAGAAGAAAAAAAAACCTAAATAGGGCTCGTTGGTGGCAACCACAAAGTAGACTAGTCTAGCAGATCTGGGAGAGCATCCCAAGGACCTTCCGAGGGCTGAAGTGGTTCAGGGATAAGGGATGGAGAAACACAGAGGTGGGAACAGATCCTTAACTGGTCTCTGCTGTAATCTGTGCGGCCATTTCTCCAGCCAAGCCACCACTCAGCTCTGAAGTCGTACACAGAAAGGAGAAGAGAGAATTCAGAGTGGTGGGCAGTGGCTTGTTCATAGAGCGAAATTGGACTTGGGGTCTCAGGGATGCAAATCAGAGTCACACAAAATTGAATTTTGTGTGCAAATTGCCTGCATCCATTCACTGCTGCTCATTTACTCCTCTGCTGCAAAATCCCTCAGTCCAGATTGTTGCCCTTGATCCACCCAAGACTCCACCTTGCAGAATACTCTGGTTGGTGCCTTTTATTCCCCCAAAGGAATGTTTTTTTTTTCCTGTGTGCCCTCTGCATCTAGGTATGCTGAGCACCTAGAAGTGAATTTGATGGGGTCTTCTGAGGAAGAGCCTTGGACAGCAGTAGATCCCCCTCTGTTGGGAAGCTTGTTGATGAGGACCTTGCAAAGGGAGTGGTGGAGGTGACCTGCAACTGGGATTTGCACTGCCATACTCTGAAAATGTCCACAGGCACTTGGTTGTCCTTTTTCTTCTTTAATTTCTTGGTCTTGTCCAACCAAGCTGCTTTCCTCCCCACCACCCCTCTGTGGTATTGATTTGAGCAAGAGGAAAAAGAATACCTCTTTGTGCATGTGAGTGGGTAACCAACTATCAGAGCACACAAACTGTTGAGGAGGTGATTTTTAGAGGTTTCTTGATTTGCCTGCCACCAGTTTAATTTAGATGTTAAACCTTGAGTCACTCCAGCTACTGCGTTCGTCAGGGTTTCTTTTCCCATTTAATAATTACAGCAGTTTCCTTTGAGCCCTTTACCTCTAATTAAGAAAACTAAGTTTGATACAAAGTTAATGGAATGAAAACTATGCTAAATATGCTAAAATATGCTTGCAAAAAGTACATTTGTAGACTCAGTTGCTACTCCTGAACATTGTTTACCACATCTCCTTGATCTTCCATCAGTGATGAGGACTTTTCGGATGGTCTACGGACAGTTCAGGGTCAGAGAAAGAGGGGAGATGGAGATGAGATGTGAGGAAGAACTTCTTTGGTGTGAGGGTGGTGAGAGCCTGGACCAGGTTGCCCAGAGAAGCTGTGGTTGCCCCATCCCTGGAGGGGTTCAAGGCCAGGTTAGAGGGGGCTTGGAGCAACCTGGTGTGGTGGGAGGTGTCCCTGCTCAGGGCAGGGGGATGGAATCTTTAAGTTCCCTTCCAACCTGAACCACTGAACCATTCTACGATTCACAGCAGAAGTCTGGTGGGAGGTGTCCCTGCAGGGGGTGGGACTGGATGGGCTTTAAGGCCCCTTCCAAGCCAAACCATCTGATAATTCTGTGATTTTATGATCTTGTGTGTGCAAAAATTCTTGACTTCAGCCCTACAGGTACCATACAAGATAGTTTGCTTGGCATAGGATCTCCACTTTCCTTTTTGCATGTGTCAGGAAGGACTGCCTCACTTCCCACCAGCACTCCACTTTAGTCCTGGTGGTGACCTCGGTAGTGTAAGGTGGCCCACAAAGACCTGGAGAACCTGGCAGAACCACATGGAGCTGGTCCTGCTTTAGGTGGACCCTGGGCAGATGTGACCTACCTGCCCTGTTTGGTGAAAACCAGTTGGTATTTCAGGAATATTTCCTATGCCTGGTGACCAGTGAGTGAGCCCAGTTGGGAAGAGCCCCTGGAGGGGCACCTCCCCACATGGTGTCCCTGGCCTGCAATAGTGCTTAGGTGCCACCCCAAACACACCAGCTGCCCTGCTCTGCCCTCTACGAAGCCTCAACTTGCAGCAAGTTGTTTTTTCTACTCCTTTATGCAGGATTTCTACAGCTGATACTGGTCGTCCTGGTCTGAAGGCCAGGGAGAAGCCGACTCTCTGGATGGAATGGGCTGGGTGGGAATGGACCTTAAAGACCATCCAGCCCTGGGCTGAGACATCTCCCACCACACCAGGTTGCTCCAAGCCCCCTCCAACCTGGCCTTGAACCCCTCCAGGGATGAGGCAGCCTCTGGACAACCTGGGCCAGGCTCTCACCACCCTCACAGCAAAGAATCCCTTCCCCAGATCTCATCTCAATCCCCCCTCTTTCAGTGTCAAACCCTTCCCCCTCGTCCTATGGGTCCCTCCCTGATCGAATCCCTCCCCAGCTTTCCTGCAGCCCCTCTTTGAAGAGCAAGAAAACCCAGGTGACATGAGAAGTGGTGGCCTGTGTGGGTGTGTTCAGGTGACCACGTAGCTTTGTCTCTGTCGACTCTTCTTCTCCAACAAGGGCTGAGTCTGTGGATCAGGAGGAACAAGAGAAGGGAGGATGAGCCAAGGGACAGACAGATCTGCCTGGGGACAGGCTGCACACCGGGAGTTGTCACCGACAGTAGCGTCCAAACAGCTCTCCTCCTGCCAAGCAGCAGGTCCAGGAATGGAGATGCACCTCTTCACACCTGTTTCATGACACAAGAGCAAAATATTTGGAGCATCCAAATAGTTTATACCCTGAGAAACCAATTCTGGCAGCGGGAGCAAGAGTTTCCACCGCATTAAGCCATTGGCAAAGCTCCGGTAATTCCAGTCACCGATACAGCGCAGGGATTATCCCTGGGCACCACTGGTGGTGTCAGGTCAGACAGAGCATCACTGGTTTTTCTCAGTGGTTGCAAGTTTCTACTTTGCAGGTAAAAGTAAGCATTGAAATGTCAATTCATCGGGGTCTTCTCTGGTGCTGGAGAAAGGTCTCGCGAGGTCAGAGAACAAGGGTCTGAGGATTATTGTACAGTGGGCATAGAGTGGATTTCTACACCTAAGCTATAAGGAGGAATTGTTTTCAAATCTAATGTTTTTTTTAAATGCCAAATGTGGTGCTGTCAGTTTTGGAGATGGCTTGAAGGTTCAGCTTGGAGATCATCAGCTCAGCTGCAGCCCAGGCTGGCTGTGACAAAGTTCCTGCCATCTCACAGCTCTTTATCATGGAGTCAGATATGGTTGGGGTTGGAAGGGATCTTAAAGACCATCCAGTGC
>VZTM01025494.1:51803-74716 GCA_013400555.1 Jacana jacana
TTTGGGGGGGTGGGGGTAGGGGGGGGGTTAGCTTGGTTTTGTTTTCCAATCCAGCAGCACTCGGCTCCTTTACGATGGTATCCACGCTCCCGTTTTCTGTGCTGGAGAAATCCTGCCAGGCTGCGGGAGATGCACCAAAATCGGCGCTTAAAGTTTGGGGAGCTAAAATGTGGCTTGCTGTTAGAGCTGGAAAAATGTCAAGAGGGATAATTGCAAGGCTGCCTGGTGCAGGATGATTCCCTTTGGGGCTCTTTGCCGTTGTTTTGTCGGGGTTGGTTTTTAAGCGGTGCCAAACGCCAGGGTTTCCCCCGGGGAGGGAGCGGCACAGCCCGGCCGGGCTTCCTGGCAGGGTGCTGCGCTGCTGCATGGGCTGCTTCGGCCACCACATGGGTCACCTCAAGGTTTTCCTTCTGTAGCATGTAAGCATTTGGGTATAGGCCTTTAAAATCTATACATTGTAAGTCTGCACCTCCAGACACAGTCAACACCTCCTATGTGTCCCTCGCTGTCCCCGGAGAGGAGGCAGGAGGAGCGTGTGCCGCTCCGCGGTTCCAACATCTCCAATTGCACCAAAACAAGGGTGAAAGCCAAACAAAAATCTTCAGGAAAGTGGTATGGAGTAGATCTAAAAGGAAAAGAGCATCTAAAATATATACCTGTCCTGAAATGCTCCTCTGCTGCAGCTCTCCCAAAGACTTCCCGAATTGGTGAGCGCAGCGCAGCGTGTTGGAGCGTCCGCTCCTGCCGTCTCTTTGCAGGTCGGGCTCTGATTAAGGAGATGGAAGTTTTCCTGGCATCAGGGTGACATGGTTTGGCCATTAAACAGCTAATCCACCCAATGTCTTGCTCAAGCACTGTGGGAGACTTGGATTTCCTTCTCAGGTTCCTTTATTTTTGGAAAGGATTTGGGGTGCCTGGTGAGCGGCTGAGCGCTGGGGTGAGAGAGGTGCCTGTAATTTGGGGAACAGGGTGGCTTGAAACTCGGTGGCCAGTCGTAAGGGTCTTCTAGAAATGGGGCAGCACATCCAAGTGAAGCCTTTTTGGTATTTCCCTCCTCGAATTATCTGCTGGATGATGTGATTTTTCACTATTAATATGGAGAAAGTGTCTAATCTGACTTTTTGGGGCTGCCTGGGCTTCACCTGAACAACTGTGGGTCCTCCCCAGCGTGTCCCCCCCGTAGAGAAACGTGCAAATAATACAAAACTCAGAGACCCCAGTATAAGAAACAGGGTAAAAGGGGCAAAGCAGATGCAGTTTGGGCAGGTATTGCCCATGGGAAAGTGCCATACGCCGAGTGAAGGGTTTGGAGGGTCTGAGGAAGGAGCAGAATTGCTCAGGAGAATAAATGGTTAATCAGAGAAGTCTATTACACAGGGAATGCCCCGAGGAAAAGAGCAGGAACTCCATTTAATAGCAAAAAGGCCAGAACCATTGCTGCCCAGGTGCTGCCCAGTCAGGTGGGGACTGGAGCCACAGCCCCTGCCAGTTTCCAAGATGCTGCTGGGTTTGCCAGTTGCATCTGTGGGGTTTTGCAGAGGCTTTTTTGACCCCTCGAAGCCAAAAGCCAAAGGAGTTCTTCTTCCCCACGAACCATGTGTGTCAGGCTCTTGAGGTTTTTGGGGGTTTGGGGGTTTTGGGGGTTTTTTTCCTCCTGTTTTATGCCTCCTCAGAGGAAGAGTGTCCCCAGGAGAGCAGGTTTTCACTCCTGAATGCCACCCGCTGTGCGCGACTCCCAAATTATTTTACTGCTGCTTCACGGGGCTTTGTCACCCCTGGGTTTTGACTCGTAGCCTTTCTCTTTGGGGGGAGAGCTGGCAAGAGGGACAGAGCGTGGTTGGACTCCAGGAGCTGAGGTTTCAAGGCAACCAGCTCTTTGGTCCCCAGATTGCCCCACGGAGGCGATAACCACCAGCAGCATTCATCTCTGCCGCGGTTCCGTGCGGGGATGGACAAGCCAGGTGGCTGCTTGGGTTTTTTCCAGCTCTGTATTTTTTGGGTTGGGTTTTTTTGGTGTTTTTTTTTATTTGATTTTAATATATTTTTTTTTTTAGGGTTTGGACCAAACCCAAGTTTTGTTTGACGTGCCTGCACGATGTTTACAGCACGGCTGGCTAGCTGAAGGGAGTCATTTGAGGACTTGGGCGTACGGAGCAGATTTAAGGCAACGCTGGGCTAGCTCTTAAATCTGAGCGGGAGATGGTTGTAATCTGGTGCCTGTTGGGTTTGTTTTTTTTCCCATAATAGGAGCTGCCTTATCTCTGTTTGTTCTGGGCTGGAGTGTGAGCTTGCCTTTTCCCTGCATCCAGTGGCCGTTTCCGTATGGGATGGCTTGTTAGACGCCAGGTATGAAATGTGTTTGGACAGACACTCCCCAGCGGTCCCTGGGGGCAGCATCTCTGCAGGTCTCTGGGAGCCTCTGCCACTTTTATTTCCATGATGGAGAACCTCTTAATTCATGCAGCGTTCAGGGAAGGGCTGGAAAAAACCTTTGTTGAGAGCAAGAGCAGAAGCTGGGAAGAACTGGGGGGTGAGAATCCCGCAGTTAAAGCGCAGCTTGGGTTCAGTTCTAGGGTCTGCAAGCAATTTTCTGAGGCAGGACCTTGACCTTAGCGCCGCTTTGTGTGTTGGCGGCTTATGATCGAGGGGACAATAGCGATTTCAGAGGTTTCAAAGCACTTTAAAGTGTAACTGTCGTGCTTTTTATTGGGCTGGGCAGTGGCATTTTAATAAGCCAAGCCTCAGGTTTTAGAAGAATGTGTATTGAATTTCCTTGGCGCGATCCCGGCTGCAGGACTCCTGTTTTCTCATGTCCATGGCAGGACTTGTGCTGCTGAAGGAGGACAGTTGCAGGTGGCCAGAGGACCTCTTGGGAAGAACCAGGACTCTTGCAGTTCATAGAATCATAGAATGGTTTGGGTTGGAAGGGACCTTAAAGACCATGCACTCCCACCCCCTGCCCTGGGCAGGTTACTCCAAGCCCCCTCCAACCTGGCCTTGAACCCCTCCAGGGATGGGATGTCTGCTGCTGGGTTCCTCTCCAGTCCTATAGAAACCACAAAGCTGAGTCAGTTTTCCTTCCAGCCACAGGATCCACAGTATCCTTCCACCCAACAGGATGCCGTGACCTGATGATGGGATAGAATCATAGAATCACAGAATCATTTAGGTTGGAAGAGACCCCTGGGATCATCCAGTCCAACCATCAGCCCTACTCTACAAGTTCTCCCCTACACCAGATCCCTCAACACCACATCTAATCTACTCTTANTGCTGCAGAGCCAGCTTTTTCACCAAGGAAAAAAAAACCCCAAACAGCCCCAAAGGTATCGATAACCGTCATCGAGCTCGCCCCAAAGGAGAGGAGGAGGAGGAGGAGGAGGAGGAGGAGCAGCCTCCAAACAGCTCCAACCTGTTGCTTGGGCGGCAGGCTGTGAATGTTTAAAGAGGGGGTATTAGTGGGGATGGTGGTGGGGCGCTGGGGGGAGCGGGTTATTGTGCGGGGAACAGATGTGCCGTGCGCGGTGGCCGCGTGCCGGCTCTGTGCCACCGCTCCCGGCACCAGGTGCAGCCATTGTTCCGGCTGGTCCCTATTCATCCCCCCTCGGCTGCCGCTCAGCGCCCGCTCCCGCATTGTTCCTCCAGGAAATTAGCATTAAAAACCCATCCCAAAACCCCCACGTCCCTCAACTGCAGGTGACTGTTATTGGCCCCAGCTGCCACCCTTGTGCTTGATTACTTCCATATGGGCTTGTGGCAAGAAGTAGGATCCACTTATTGATTATTTTATTTTTTTTTAGACTTTTTTTTTTATATTCCCCCTCCACCCCCCCCCAGCCTCATCTCCCACAGACACTTCAGGACTCGTAGGGAACAAAACCCTGACATCCCTTAAGCCCCCAATAGGCTCTGGTTGCTCTTACAACCCGGGGTGAGCGTTTTACAAGCGAAGCTAATTACACCCTCTCCCTCCTTTCTTCCTTCCTTCAGCCCCAGCCCATAAATGTGAAATAACCTGAGGGCAACTGGTAGTAAACTGGTAGTAAATTAAATCTCTGTAGTGTCCGGAGAGGAGGTTTGCTTGTGAGCAGGAAGAAAGCTGCTGGGCTTTAGATGTTTGGTTAGGTGGGATCAGGCTTGGGTGGGTTGGTTGGTTGGTTTGGTTTTTTGGGTTTTTTTTAGTAGAAACTGGGAAGTTCTGGTCTCTGGCCTCTCGCTGTGGCACAGCAGTTACACGGACGGGCACGTCACAGGCTGAGTCTGGGTAGAAAAGAAAAGAAAAGGTGAACAAGTGGGTTGTTAATTTGTGAGTGTAATCAACTGTTGAGAGGAGCCAAGGGAACTACACGCCAACAGACACGACGAAATTCTAGGAACGTTGTGGTTTGGTTGTTTTGTGTTTTTCCTCATACAATGCACCCACAGGGTGGCAGGTTAGGTGAAACCCCAAACCTCCAGAATCTCTTCTGGCTTTCTCATTGGCAGAGACATGGACATCTTGGGTTTGTCCTGAGGTGGGTTGTGCTGCAGGTAGGAAAAGGAGAGAGGGAGTGGATTGCAAAGATGCTCCAAGGGCTGGAGCCCCTCTGCTGGGAGGACATGCTGAGAGAGTTGGAGGGGTTCAGCCTGGAGAAGAGAAGGCTCCAGGGAGACCTTAGAGCCCCTTCCAGTCCCTAAAGGGGCTTCTGAAAAGCTGAGGGGGACTCTTGATCAGGGAGGGGAGCCCTAGGATGAGGGGGAAGGGTTTGACACAGAAAGAGGGGAGATGGAGATGAGATGTGGGGAAGAACTTCTTTGGTGTGAGGGTGGTGAGAGCCTGGCCCAGGTTGCCCAGAGAAGCTGTGGCTGCCCCATTTCTGGAGGGGTTCAAGGCCAAGTTGGAGGCAGCTTGGAACAACCTGGTCTGGTGGGAGGTGTTCCTCTCCATGACATAGGGGTTGGAACTGGATGGTCTTTAAGGTCCCTTCTAACCTGAACCGTTCTATGATTCTGTGACTCTGTGATCTCTTGGTGCCCTGCCCATGCCTTGAACGTGATTGTGCTCTGCAGAGGCAGGGAGCATCTCTAGCAAGGAGTACAGGTTGGTCATGTCCTGTGATGATGGGACCAGTGCATGCAGCCCTGACCTACTTTGGGCCAGGCAGGAATGGAGGTGAGTGACAGCTTGTCTCAGCAGTGGAGGTATCAGACATAGCTTTCTTCTGTGCTTCTGTCCAAGCAACTTGGGTGACAAAGCCCTATCCTAGCCTGGAGGTCAGCTGTTTGGAGTATATACCTCCACAGAGAAACAAGGGTTTCCCTTGTGACACACTGGGCCTCCCAAAAGGACGTTGGTTATGCTGCAGCGCTGCAGCTGATGAGGTTTTTGCTGGTGGCTCCAGCCAGAGCAGCAGCTTGCTGTGGGGTGGTGGTCCTCAAAGCACCACAACCGAGGTGTTGTTTGCTACTGCCTGGGCCTGAGCATGCTCCTTGGAGACAACAGTCCATCAAAGCTCTGTAAACCTAAGCTGCTGCCGTTTGTGAGGCTGTTTCACAGATAATGGGTAGGTTTTGTGTCTGCGTGTTCTTGGTGGTGCCTCTGCAGCCACTTCGTGGGCTCTGCCTTCTTCCTTCCCAGTGATGTGCTGGGCAGCCTTGGACTGCTCAGGCTGAGACCTGGCAGGGTGCTCTGCTGTGCTGGTGGTACCCCAGCCTTCTGTTGCAGTACAGACATAGATGGAAAGCTCTGTCCAGAAAATATCCTAGATGTTCTCCTGTCTCCTCAGAGCAACCAGTTAACAACTGTCAGTTGTCCAAATCGAAGCAAAAACAGAGGGAAATCAGTACAGATTGGGTTTTTTTTTCTTACTTCTCCACAATTTTGTTGAGGTTATGAGGCTTTAATAAATGGCTCCCACCAGTGGAGGAAGCACATTAGGGTGCTTGGGATGGTCAAGTCTCTATCCCCAAGTCAGAGAAAGGAATTTCCCTTTTCCCCTCCATGTCTTTCACACGGAAGATGTGGTCAAAGCAGGCAATGACTTTTTATTCTGATAACGCAGCCCCTTTGGGCAAAGAGTCCCTGCTGCTACTCAGAGAGTAGATGCTGGGGGTTGTCCTTGCTCAGGTAAAGTCCTTGAGAACCTCTGGGGCTTGGTTGGTTGACCTCAAGGTTACAAATGTGCAGACTCGCTTTCAGATGCGGAATGGACTTCTAAGAGGTTCTTTGAGTTCTTTGACATTTGTCAGGTTGACCTCCACCTTGAGCTCCATCCTGCCTCGATGGGTGGGACCCTCCAATGTAGCTGGTGAGAAGGATTTGCCATACAAATTCCAGTTGGCACCTGCAGAGCTGGTTCTTCTTAGAATCATAGAATCATTTAGGTTGGAAGAGACCCCTGGGATCATCAAGTCCAACCATCAGCCCTACTCTACAAGTTCTCCCCTACACCAGATCCCTCAACACCACATCCAATCTACTCTTAAACACAGTCAGGGAGGGTGACTCCACCCCCTCCCTGGGCAGCTGATTCCACTGACTGACCACTGTCTCTGTGAAAAGCTTTTTCCTAATGTCCAGCCTAACCCTACCCTGCTGCAGCTTGCAGCCATTCCCTCTTGTTCTATCACTAATTGCCCATGAGAAGAGACCAGCACCAACCTCTCTGCAATGCCCTTTCAAGCAGTTGTAGAGAGGGATGAGGTCTCCCCTCAGCCTCCCCTTCCTCAAACTAAACAACCCCAACTCCCTCAATCGATCCTCATAAGCCTTGTTCTCCAGGCCTCTCACCAGCTTTGTTGCCCTCCTCTGCACTCGCTCCAGCACCTCGATATCTCTCTTGTGCTGAGGTGCCCAGAACTGGACACCAGACTCAAGGTGTGGCCTCACCAGTGCTGAGCACAGGGGGACAATCACCTCCCTACTTCTGCTGGTCACACTATTTTTTATGCAAGCCAGGATGCCCTTGGCCTTCTTGGCCACCTGGGCACACTGCTGGCTCATGTTCAGCCTCCTGTCGACCAGCACCCCCAGGTCCTTTTCTGCCAGGCAGCTCCAGCCACACTGCCCCAAGCCGCCTTCTTCTTCAGCTGAAGAACTCAGGTTATTTACTGCATGTACCTCCTCTCTGATACTGACCCATGCCCCTTTGGCTGCCTGGCATGGACCACCCAGGTCTTCCTGGGGAGCAGCCCTGTGGGTGCAGTGGTGGAGGTTGTGCATATCTAGTAGCAGACTTGAAAAAAATAAATAATTTAAAAAACCCCAATCAGCCCCTTAGAGGTGCTGTGCATCGTGGGGAGAGGCACTGGGGAAATCGGGTCAGGGGGTGGATGAAGCCACCAAGACAACCCCAAAGAGTCTCTTCAGCCA
This sequence comes from Jacana jacana, assembly GCA_013400555.1. Taxonomy (NCBI): domain Eukaryota; kingdom Metazoa; phylum Chordata; class Aves; order Charadriiformes; family Jacanidae; genus Jacana; species Jacana jacana. The sequence goes on from VZTM01025494.1 coordinate 59,155, forward strand.
TTTTCCTCGTACTTGTTCGAAGCCCTTCAAAGTCAAATCTCAAACTTCGGGGGTTTCTTCTCCCTAATTAAATTAACAGGCCATATGGTGTTTACTGTCAGTGCCTGCAATATGGAAGGAGCTACCTCCTGGATCACTTTTATTTTTGTTGTCGTTTTTGGTGGGGTTTTTTTTGGTTGTTTTTTTTTTTCCTCCAAAAGAAGCTGCTTTACCTGATGTCGCTGTTCTGAAATGTTCTTTTCAGCAGCGGGTGTGAGGGGCGGCTTCAGCCACCACGCTGCTGGTGGTGTCACCTTCTGATCCTGGGGACAGGACGTATCACAACCTTGTGCTGCTTCTGCAGCCACGTTTGTCTTCTACTGGCTTTTCTCATGCCGTTTTCCCACTTAGTGGGAGCCTGTACGGGTTCTCCGGGCTCTTTCACATGGAGGTGGATGAGTCTTCTTGGAGCTGAGGAGCATCGAAACCAAGTCGGGGTGGTGGGGTTTNTACTGCTCGTTCTTGTTATCGAGGGTAACATCAGCATCTCAGGAACGTGCGAAACCGAAAGTTTGGTAGAATTTTCTTCTTTATTAACGGACGGGTTTTTAAACTAAAAGGCGGCGCTTTTGTGTGTGCTGCTTTTATCTTTACATGAAATCTGGAGGAGGAAATGAAGACTTGGAGGAAGAAAACCATTGGTTTATTATCAGCCCCATGCATTTAGATCAACAGGAAAGTAGGCTGAGAAGCTCTAAACCTGCAGGAGAATGAAGGAATGGAAACTGCTCTCAGTTTTCAGCTGTTCTAACTCATTTAGCGGGGTTTTTTTGGTAATTCTTTGCTGCCCGTGAACTTTGCCGTAAGCTCATCCTGGGTCTCTGCAATCTTAACTGGAGGATGTGACTTGAGGTGCTGGAGCGAGTGCAGAGGAGGGACACGGAGCTGGGGAAGGGCCTGGAGAATAAATCATATGAGGAACCATTGAGGGAGCTGGGAGTGTTTAGTGTGAGGAAGAGGAGGCTGAGGGGAGACCTCATCACTTTCTACAACTGCTTGAAAGGGCATTGCAGAGAGGTTGGTGCTGGTCTCTTCTCATGGGCAATGAGCGATAGAAGGAGAGGGAATGGCTTCAAGCTGCAGCAGGGTAGGGTTAGGTTGGCCATGAGGCAATAATTCTTCCCAGCAAGAGTGGTCAGAGCCTGGACTGGGCTGCCCAGGGAGGGGGTGGAGTCCCCATCCCTGACTGTGTTTCAGAGTTGATGAGATGTGGTGTTGGGGGATCTGGTGTAGGGGAGAACTTTGTAGAGCGGGGCTGGTGGTTGGACTCGATGATCCCAAGGGTCTCTTCCCACCTGAATGATTCTGTGATTATTCTATTCTATGACTTTTCTACAGGGGCTTGGTGTTCAAAGGGGAGCTGGGTGACCCCTTCAGCTTTGGCCAGACTTGGCTTGTTGGGGGGTATCTGAGCCCCCCCAGAGGCAATACTTCTGTGCCCGCTGCAACAGCCCTGCCAGGTTGGCATCTTCCCTGCAACGTATGCTGGAAGGGTGTTTCTGTGGAGAGAAGCCTCTCTAAAGATAGCATCCTGAAGTTCTGTGTTGTCAACCAGGGATACTTGATCTAAAAAACAACATTTGATACACAGACAAGGTTTGCAAGTGCCATCTGGATTCTGGGCGAGGAGCTAGGTTGTCTCTGGTTTGCATACCCTGCCTGGAGAAGGTGGCGGGGCCGGGGGGGAGATGTGTGGGCAGATTAATTCTTCAGGTTCACCTGAGCCAGGACCAGTCAGTCCACAGGAACGTCTTTGGTGACATGGAACACTGGTGTAATCTCATACTGCTGGGAAGCACGCACCGGTGCACCTTCTTAGGGCACTGGGAATGATTTCTTAAGGTGCTGGAAATCATTCTGTAGCTCAGTGGTCGATTTATTGAAATCCAGGTGGAATCAACAGAGATTCTCTGGTCGAATCTACTGTCAACCCCACTGCAAGGCAAAACCTCCAAATGATGCAACCCCCTGCAGAAATGGGTATGGCTTTTGGGGAGCTGGGGACACAGATGTCCATGTCTGGCTTCAGTTCTTGTGTGGTAGAGGGACTGTCCCCGAAAACACACCCGCATTAACCGAAACCTGGACAAGCAGGAGCCTCAAACGCAGGCCTGGGTTGAACGTCAGACCTGCTGCCCGTGGCCTCCCAGGGACATGTAGGTGTTAAAACGTATTTTACTTCAGGGCCTATTTCTTGACTTTCTAGTTCTCCTCCCGTATGCAAATCTCATCTGCCTAATGGGCTGGTGAGTGTAATTGGAAGGCAGGCTTGCACTTAGAGGAGGGGGAGAAGTCTCACCTGTGCCCGAGCGCAGATGGGGCTCTGCTTCGCCGCCGCATCATTAGCGGAAATTTATAGGCACGATGTCACCGGCTTTGCCGTGACCGTGGGAGGAAAAATAGCAGCTTTAAACAAACTTGGGGGGTTTCTGGGTTTGGGTTGGGGTTTGGTTTTTTTCCTGTTTGCCAGATGGGCTTCCTCTTCCCTGGGTTTGCAGTTCTGGTGGTTGCGCTTCTTTAATTAACGTTGTCCGTCTTTCCCTTGTCCTTCAGTTGGTGGGGAGCAGGTTCCCACAGGCTACTGGTAACTGGTTTAGGATGGGTTGGAAAGTCTTCTCGGTGCAGTGTTGGAGCATGACGCTGCGAAAGCAAGTGTATCAGCAGCTGAGCCAACACTTTTACTCTATGGTTCCTGGGCATCACTGAGTCTTCAGAGGTTATCCATGGAAAATCTCCACCTCTGCTGCCCAGGAGAGAGAGAGAGGAAGGAAGCACAGCAGAGACAATTACTGCTGTGTCCCCATCTCTGTTGGGGTCATTCCTGAAGAGACCAAGAATTAATGAGCTTTACTGGCTCCACTATCGTACCCCGTGCCTGGGCTCTGCAGGAGATGGTGGTTCAGCACAGGAAGGATGTGGACCTGTTGGAGCTGGTCCAGAGGAGGTCTGAAGGCTGGAGGCCCTCTGCTGGGAGGACACACTGAGAGAGTTGAGGGGGATCAGCCTGGAGAAAACAAGGCTCCGGGGAGAATTTAGAGCCCCTTCCCATCCCTAAAGGGGCTCCAGAAAAGCTGGGGAGGGACTCCTGATGAGGGAGGGGAGCCATAGGATGAGGGGGGACAGTTTTAAACTGAAAGAGGGGAGATTGAGCTGAGATCTGAGGAAGAATTTCTTTGCTGTGAAGGTGGTGAGACCTTGGCCCAGGTTGCCCAGAGAAGCTGTGGCTGCCCCATCCCCAGAGGTGTTCAAGGCCAGGTTGGAGGGGGCTTGGAGCAACCTGATCTGGTGGGAGGTGTCCCTGCCCAGGCCAGAGGGGTTGCACTGGATGAGCTTTAAGGTCTGTTTCCAACCTAAACCGTTCTATGATTCTATGGTGCTTCAGCAGTGCTCCAGTGGTCCTGCTGCTAAAGTCCAGTAGGTGCCTGTCTAGACCATCAGGCTCCAAAACACCTCTAAAAACCATCCCTAAATGTGTTGCTCCTGTGCTTCTAGCTCTGTGGGACTGTGGAAAGCTTTTCATGTCCTGATGGACTTTGGGGCAAAGGGGAAGATGTGAATCCTTGTGATGTGAAGACCATCTTTAAGAGGTGGAATTGGCAGGGCTCCTGTGTGTGTCATTGATTGGGAAGGAGTATTAGCTGGGCAGTAGCTAATGCACTTAGCAGCCAAGTGAAGGAGGAACGCTCTCTACCAAGAGCCAATAGGAGTTACGTCGTGATTAGTGAGTCTTGGTGACCTTAGGAGCAATGGCAGGGGATCAAGATGGGCGTTGGTGGTGCAAGGGGTGCAGTAGTAAAGCCACAGAGGACTGCAAGGTGAGGAACGCTTGTGACCCTTGGTTTGGACTTTGGCACTTGTAGGAAGTAAATGATAGAGATGAAAAAGACTTCCCAAGTCTTTTCCAAGTTCCTCCTTGATTTCTTGGACAGCTTGCCCAGTTTGGTGGAAGTTCAGCCCTGGAGCTCGCTGGTGATAGATGAGCTTCTGCTCTTCAGCCTCCATCCAGAGAAGGGAGACGGTTGAACTTCAGTTATACTTGGAAAAGAGGGACCCAAGGGGGATTGCTTTCCCTGTGTCCTGCCTGGATTGGTTCATTCTGGGTTTGTGGCAGAACTTGGATGGTGGTTTGTTTTGGGTTGGATTTCTGTTTTGTTTTTGCAGAAATGACCATTGTTTTCAGCTAAACAAGGCCTTTCAGCTTCTGGACTGCTTCGTCTCCAGGTGGTTGGGGTTTGTACCCATTCTGTGCTTAATAAATAGCTTTGGGCAGGAAGGATGGTCCAAAAGAGTGGAGCTCAATGGAGTACAATCCAGCTGGTGGCTGGTCACAAGGGGTGTTCCTCAGGGCTCAGTATTGGGGCTATTTCTGTTTAATCTCTTTATTGATGATGTTGACAAGGATCTAGAGAGCACCATCAGTGAGTTTGCAGATGACACCAAGTGAGGTGGGAGTGTTGATCTGCATGAGGGCAGGGAAGCTCTGCAGAGGGACTGGGATAGACTGGATCCATGGGCCAATGTTAATGGCATGGGCTTCAACAAGGCCAAGTGCCAGGTCCTGACCTTGGGACACAACCCCCTGGATGGCTACAGGCTTGGGGCAGTGTGGCTGGAGCTGCCTGGCAGAAAAGGACCTGGGGGTGCTATGTGACAAGGGGCTGAACATGAGCCAGCAGTGTGCCCAGGTGGCCAAGAAGGCCAAGGGCATCCTGGCTTGTATCAGAAACAGTGTGACCAGCAGCAGCAGAGGGCAATGGGTGCAAGCTGGAACAGAGGAGGTTCCAGTTAAATATGAGGAAAAACTTCCTTCAGGGTGAGGGAACACTGGCAGGGGCTGCCCAGGGAGGTGGTGGAGTCTCCTTCTCTGGAGACATTCCAAACCCGCCTGGAGGTGTTCCTGTGTGACCTGCTCTGGGTGTTCCTGCTCCGGCAGGGGATTGGACTGGAGGAGCTTTCAAGGTCTCTTCCAATCCCTGAGATTCTGGGATTCTGTGATCTCCTGAAGGAGGCTTGTCTTTTCCTCTTGCTCCTGTGGTTGAACCATTTCTAGGTTCTCTGACTCAAACTTCAAGTAAACCTTGCTGCTAGCAGCTTTGTGCCAGCCCCAAGCCATGCCATCGCTCGTCACCTGTGGGTGCTGCTGGGGCATCTGGGTAGCACAGCCTGTGCCAGCTCCCTCCACAGCAGGATCTGCTTCTGGTGGTTCTTGGTGCCCCTCCTGGCTCATGTGGGCTCTGAAGGTCAGCAGAAAACCTGCATTTTTCACTCACTCCATGGGAGCTCCCCACGGCATGTTGAGGGGCAGATGGATGTTGGGGCTGCAGCCAGAACCCTCGGGTCTGGAGCACAGGGATTATGGTTTTTTTACCAGAGACATATTGGTCCAAAAGATGCTCTTAACAATCTGTAGGATCTTCTGTTCAAACATCCCAGTAGGAACTGGTGCTGTGTGTCATCAAACTGGTTCCCAGCAGCTAACAAGGAGACTGGAAACCCCAGTAGCCGCAACATTGGGATCCCAGTTTCCCCATCTCTGTGTCACGGGGCTTCACACCCTCATTTTGTTGCTCCCAAGCAGGGATGGATTCATCCTGCAGCAGGCAGAGAGGGACTGCTGGTGGGAAGGAAGCCTTTCAGCAAAGGCTTTTGCTGTGCTGACCCAGAAACAGCATCTCAAGGGACCTTGAAGACCATGAAGTTCCAACCCCCCTGCCCTGGGCAGGGACACCTCCCACCAAACCAGGTTGCTCAAAGCCCCATCCAACCTGACCTTAAACCCCTCGGCATCTGCTGATTTTCTTAGGGAATTGGCTGGAAAATTACCTCCTATTCCACAACTTTAGTCTTCCTGCTGAAACTAAGAGCTGGGATGGGAGAGGCTGGGTGGTGAAAAAGAAAGGTCGCTAGTCTGGTATCTTGGAATAGACCTTCACCACTTTATCCAGGAATGAGCCCAACTCCCAGTCTGGAGCTGCACACTCCAGCAAAAATCCTTTGGGAAGGGGCTTGGGTTGGAAACACGGCTTTCCCTGGGGAAGCCATGGGAATGCTGGGCTGGCAGTGCTCTCTCGGGGCTTTTTGCAGGGACTAGGGGCTGGACCCATCACTAAACCATATTGCTCAGCACCATGTCTGCCCCGCTTTGAAATTCCTCCAGGGATGGTGACTTCACCCCTTCCCTGGGCATGCAAGAGGCTCTTGTGCAGGACACGCTGCAGAAAGGCTGTGTGGCAGCCAGAACCTTCTGGGAATGCTTCTCTTGGGTGAGGCAACTCTACAGCCCCCCTGAGGCTTCTTCAGCCCCCTACTTGGGTCCAGAGGAGCCCAGTGAGGGCTGCAGTGGTGATGGCCCCATGCTGTCTCCTCTATGAGGAGCTGTGGTGGTTGCTTGGGATCCCCCACCTGCAGCTGGGTCACTCCTTGGAGTCCCCTCCAGCATCTCTGCTGCTCCAAAACCCTTTTAAAACCAGTGGATGTATTTCTGTTGACCATTATGAGCTGAGGAGAGCTCCTTGAAGCTAATTAGTAGTAAAATAATGCCAATTAAACACCACTTTTCCTGATGCTGTTGGGTTGGAGAGGAAGGTAACAAGATGGAGCTCAGTGTGTATGTATTTCATCTGGAGAGCAGGAGAAGGGTGGAGCTGCTTGTTAAATGGCCAGCAAGCCAAGCTTTAAAAGGATTTATGAGTGCAAGATACAATCATATCCCAAAGGCTGTCTCCAAGCCTCTGTTAAGGTGGAAAACACTTTCCAGAGTTAGAACTTATTTCATTGTCATTTTCCACCTTTCAGGTCACCCAAAATTTTCCAGGTACAGAAGTTGTGGCTTTATTTGCTTGATCATTTAGCCTGAGCAGGAAGAAGAAAAAGATTTCTACTCCCAAAATTACAGTGCCCAGTTGTTCTCCAGTATAACCTGTGGGATTTTGGGGAAACAAGTTATTTTCTTTGTCCCTCAGCAGAGCAGCAAGCACTTGGGCTTAATCCAAAGTTGTGCTAAAAAGTCTATAAAAGTTTTAAAGGCAGGTGCATCCATTCTGAAGTTTTCTTGTTTCAACCCCTGGGTCCTGTTTCAGAATTGACTGCACTTAGTGGTGGTGTTATCCTGCACAACAGGCTGGGGCTCTTCCAGAGAGGGCTTACGCCACCTAAAACTAGTGAGTGTTGAAAAGGCACCAAGAAGTAGGCTGCTAATTAGAAATGAGAGTTTGTGAGTTGCTGTAAGGGGTACCTCTGTGGTCAAAAAGTGCTGCTGAGGAACGTTGAAGAGAAGGAGGAAAGCTGTGACACGCTGGTGCTGGTGGCTTTGATGTTGAAGTGCAGGGGATGGCTTGCACGTTGGCTGCAGGCACCATGGCAGGAGTGAACTGGGCGGGTGGTGAGAGCCTGGCCCAGGTTGCCCAGAGAAGCTGTGGCTGCCCCATCCCTGGAGGGGTTCAAGGCCAGGTTGGAGGGGGCTTGGAGCTACCTGGTCTGGTGGGAGGTGTCCCTGCCCAGGGTAGGGAGGTGGAACTGGATGGATTTTAAGGTCCCTTCCAACCCAAACTGTTCTATGATTAGTGTCCAACACTTTGATTGGGACAGTGTCACACGTGCGTGGGTGGCTGGAGAGGATGGAGCCTGGCCCAAATGCCTGCCTACTTTCATAAATCATAGAATCATCAAATGGTTTGGGTTGGAAGGGACCTTGAAGACCATGCAGTTCCCACCCCCCTGCCCTGGGCAGGGACACCTCCCACCAAACCAGGTTGCTCAAAGCCCCCTCCATCCTGGCCTTAAACCCCTCCAGGGATGGGGCTTCAAGAGATGTGGTCCCTGAACTGCAGCAGAGGTTGAAGTATACCAGTAAGAGGAATGGCCTTTCAGTGCTAGCCCTGGTAGGAAGGCTGGGTTGAGGTGTCCTTCAGCCATGAGTTTCCCACTTATTGGGTCACTTTTTACTCTCTGGAGAAAACTTGGTGTTCACTCCTTGGGCCCCAGAGCGGTGAATCGCCCCATCCACGGCCTTGCTGCTCTGGGCAGGGAGCAATTTCAGACCTTTTGGGGTTAACCCCTTAAAGCCAACTTTTTTAATAACTCTTCATATCCGAAAAGTAGCTGAGGTGGTGAAGGTGCTGTATATCATTCACGTACTCGTGGTTAACTCGGTTCTTGCTTTCACTATAGGTAGCATGTCCTCTAAGTGAAACTCAAGCTCTTTTTTCCCCTGACATAAAACTTCTCCGTATGTAGATGCCCTACAAAATAATAATCACCAAAAGAAGTCTTTCATTCCAAGCTGTTGCTCCCAATGTTTCTAAATGGTGTCCCTTTCGGACGTGTTGTGTCTGGGCTCCGCCGGACTCGGGAGCCGTTAATCTTCCCGGTGTTTTCTTGCCTCGTGGTAAATGAGAGACAGATGTTCCCATCTGGAAAGTTTGCTCCTGCCACCCTCGTTTTGCTGGGAGCCAGAGGATTTGGAGAGCCCTGCAGCAGGCTGAGACTTTTAAGAACTCGTTTTTCCATGATTGTGATAATTGCCTGTTTGATATCTGTGACTGCTTCCATTTTTCAGCCGGAGCGCTCTACCCTGAGAAGTAAATAGCTCAAAGGAGTAAATGTTTCATAATACTGGAACAGAAGGGGATGGTTTTAAAAAGTCTGGATTCTGTAACTTTAAATGGAATGATGGACTAATGAAAAATTAGCAAAATACTTTAGGAGTACTAATTAAATGAATTAGTGAGCACCCGAGGTGACTTTGGGGAGGAGGGGACATTACCCCCGTACCACAGAGGTCTTCCCACCCTCAAAGTGAAGCACTGGTTGCTCTGCAGGCTTTGGTTTCCAGGAATATCTTCTGCTGGGATGTATTCCAGGAGTGTATCCCTCCTGATGAAGTGGATGTCTGTGATGGGGGCAGAGCAAGTGGATGGTGAGGATGAGGAGTGTTGGCCATCCTGGGGCATGGCGGTGCTCTCTGCATCCCTTTGAAACAGCCAGTGAGCAAAAGCTGTTGCCAGGGACATCAGGAGATGAACTTGAGTCCCCAAAACTTATTTGTTTGGGCACTAGCAGTGTGGGAAGGGAATTGCAATGTTGGTAAGAGCAGCAGCAGCTCCCAGGTGTTTCTGTGCTGGTTTTAGATGTCTTTTAGGGCACCTTTCACAGTCTGAGCCTCTTGGAAAAGAGAACAGGAGAATGGAGGGAACCACACCAAGGTTCTTTGGGCACTTGTAGAGTCATAGAATGATTAGAGTTGGAAGGGACCTTAAAGCCTATGCAGTGCCACCACCTGCCCTGAACAGGGACACCTCCCACCAGACGGGGTTGCTCAACCCCCTCCAATCTGGCCTTGAACCCCTCCAGGGATGGGGCAGCCACAGCTTCTCAGGGCAACCTGGGCCAGGCTCTCACCACCCTCACACCAAAGAAGTTCTTCCTCAGATCTCATCCAAATCTCCCCTCTTTTAGTTTAAAACTATTCCCCCTATGACTCCCCTCCCTGATCCAGAGTCCCTCCCCAGCTTTTCTGGAGCCCTTTTAGGGACTGGAAGGGGCTCCAAGGTCTCCCTGAAGCCTTCTCTTCTGAACCCTCCCAACTCTCTCAGCCTGTCCTCACAGCAGAGGGGCATCAGCCCTCCAAGCATCTCTGTGGCCTCATCTGACCCACTCCATCAGGTCCATGTACTTCTGCTGTTGACGGTTCCAGAGCCACCAACAGCTCTTCTACAAGCAGAACTTGAGGGCCCAGATGCGTACCCTGCAGTGGGAGCTGTTGGATGTGATAGTCTGTGGATGGATGCTGCAGCCATGAGTTTGCAATGCTGATGCTGGTATCAGTTTGTGGACCAATAGGAAACCAGAGGTGAGGAGGGAGAGATACTGTGCAGGTGGGTTTCTGCCCTGGAGAGACCCCATCTGGAATATGGTGTCCAGTTCTGGGCCCCTCAGTTCAAGAGGGACAGGGAACTGCTGGAGAGAGTCCAGGGCAGGGCTACCAAGATGATGAAGGCAGTGGAGCATCTCCCAGAGGAGGAAAGGCTGAGGGAGCTGGGTCTCTTGAGCTTGGAGGAGACTGAGGGGTGACCTCATGAATGTTGATAACTATGGAAAGGGTGAGTGTCAGGAGGATGGAGCCAGGCTCTTCTCAGTGACATCCAATGACAGGATAAGGGGCAATGGGTGCAAGCTGGAACAGAGGAGGTTCCAGTTAAATATGAGGAAAAGCTTCTTCAGGATGAGAGTGAGGGAACACTGGCAGGGGCTGCCCAGGGAGGTGGTGGAGTCTCCTTCTCTGGAGACATCCCAAACCGGCCTGGAGGCGTTCCTGTGTGACCTGCTCTGGGTGTCCCTGCTCCAGCAGGGGATTGGACTGGAGGAACTTTCAAGGTCCCTTCCCATCCCTGAGATTCTGGGATTCTGTGCCGGTGGGTCTGGTGTGGCTGAGGCGAGGGCAGAGCCGGGTACTGGACAGGGAACCCAGCAGAAGAGAACTACTGTGAAGTCCAACCTGTACTACTGATGAGTTTGTCGAGTCAGAGACATTAATAGGTTTTTGTAAAAAATCACCCAAGGGCAGGGCAGATAAAGATCTGCAGCCTGCCTTCAGGGATAGATTATTAAGCTTATTTCCCTTATTAACTGCTTTCTGGACTGGTTGCAAGCGATAACATACTTTGCTCTTTCAAGTTCTTCTATCTGAGTTTCACATAGAATTGAGGTTTGAAGTGAAACAGCTGTGTGTGGGAGAGGAGGAGATGGCGATGGAGATACACGCGTTTATTTTTGATTTATAAAACGCCTGTCCCAGGCTCGGCAGCTCCCTCCTCTCCGATGGAGGCTCTCCTGCGAGGTGCCGAGTCCTCTCCACTCCCACAGCATCTTACAGCTCAGGAGCCTCGCTCCATGTGCTATGAAACCGAGCTGAACGGGGTTAAAAATAGGCTGATTGCGTTGAGTGGAGGAGGTATCCGTGCGGGAACAGAAGTTACCCGCTGCTGGAGCCTCCTCTCTGCCAACGCCGCGCTTGGCCTGGAGGGAGGAGGACGGGGAAGGACCTCAGTTGACCAACATTTGCTGTTGACCCGTTTGCCACAGGCTCATGGCTCCCAGTTGTAAATTGTCCTTTATTGACTCCAGCAAAGGGAGACCTCCTGGAAACCACCCTCCAAGCAAACAAATGTCAATATTTGTACAGAAATGTAATCTCGACTGCAAACCTCTTAAGGTCTCCCTCTCCGCTGGCCTGGGACAAACCCAACCATCCTGTTTTTTCCACTGGCTGCTGTGTTGGCTGCCTTGTTTCCGATGCTTGCCTTTGGTCTTCTCCTTCCATTGCTTCTTGATGCAGCGAGGCTGCAGAAAGATAAAATGCTGGCTCTTTCCTCAGGGATGCGATTTCAGTTCGAGCTTGGGGGAAGCTGTTTGGAAGCAGGTGATGGAGGGGTTGCAGTGGAGGAGCAGTAAACGCTGTCTTCTGGAAGGCTAAATGATGATACTCTTGCTTTGCATGTAGATAACCCCTCATCTGCACGCCTCTGAGAACGGCAAAGGTGCTCCACAGATGGCTTAGAGCCATCAAGGGGAAGGAAAGGCAACCTTAGAGCGGAGGAAAGATGTTAATAAAATTTAAATGTAATTCTTCCCATTTCTCAGTTCCTAAATGTGAAAAATATTAGCTTGGTGGAGACTGAAAACAGATGGTGAGCAGTTGGAGCAGATAAGCATGTTATTCAAAATAAACATTCGCCAAAGCTGGGGAGGTGGCGAACCATATTTCATTTCACCCTATTTACATTATCAGGTCAGGTCCCGTTGATGCTGCCTCTCGTTTGCATTCAGACTGTCAACAGGGAGCCCTGCCACGCAAGCCAACTCCAGCGGGTCCTTTTCCTCGGCGCTGCCTTCGGCTGGGGTGGATGGGGTTGGGCCATTTCCCTGGCTTTTTCTCCAGAAGGATGTATTGAGCTGGTTACCTCAGAGCAGCTCTCCTGGGCTGTAGGCAGGGTCCTGCCAGACACTGGAGAGGGCACCCAGGTGTGTCCTTCCTTTGTTTCTATCTTTGAAATGGACTTTTTATCCACTTAATAATGGATCCTCTCCCATGGGGAGGGACTCTTCATCAGGGAGGGGAACCATAGGATGACGGGGAAGGGTAGGACACTGAAAGAGGGGAGATTGAGCTGAGATCTGAGGAAGAACTTCTTTGGTGTGAGGGTGGTGAGAGCCTGGCCCAGGTTGCCCCGAGAAGCTGTGGCTGCCCCATCCCTGGAGGGGTTCAAGGCCAGGTTGGAGGGGGCTTGGAGCAACCTGGTGTGGTGGGAGGTGGCACTACCCAGGGCAAGGGGTGGCACTGGGTGGCCTTTAAGGTCCCTTCCAACTTTAACCACTCTTGGAATTAGACAAGCCTTGCCTTATGTTAATCCAGAGAGTCTTACCCGTGTGAGTGGTGGGGAAATGAACCTCTGGTCTAAAGGACTGTTTCCAGGAAGGGTTTGTCTTGTGATCTGTAGGCGATTTATAATGCTTGCCTCTAGTCTGGATGGTCATCCGAAGTGGTAGGGCCAATGGAAAGAGAGGTGTTTCTGGAGCAGGGCTTATCTCCCTTGCAGCATTTAGGGGTGGGTAGAATCACCTTTGGCAGTGTCCATCTGTCTGGGTGGAATCACCTTTGGCAGTGTCCATCTGTCTGTTGGCTCCAGAATGAGCTGGGACCTGGCTCCTGGGTCACCAAAGAGTTTTTCCTGCCAGACCTCCCCTTGGCTGCGGCTACTGGGACGATTCTCCAGTCCCTTGGTTTCAAGAGGCAGGTATGAATTTTGAGCTATTACCTTTTGAGGTGAGGAGTGGCTTTTAAGCTTATGAGCACATCCTGCCTGTTGTAGATGAAACTTGAAAACATCTGCTCTGATTAAACCTTCTCTTCGTGTGAAACCGTTACGTGCTTTCACTTCCGAGACTCTGAACCACGGGGCAAACCCTTGTACGCAGCCTTTTGATCAAAAAACATCAACTAAAAGTAAAACTTTGTTAATTTACAGGCTTCAAATCTAGCTTGGTGGTCAAAGCCTTGTTGGCAAGGGCTGACTGAGTCTGCTCTGTGCTGTGAAAGGGAGGAGTAAACCCTCACCTGTGTGTACCTGCTGGTTATGCAGCGCTCTCCCATCTTTAATGTGTTTTTTCTCTTAGTTCTTCCAAAATCTTTCACCTTTTGACTTCTGGGGAAAGCTGGAGTGTTTGAGTCTGGCAAATGCGTTTGTGGGGAGCAATTCAGACTCTCTGGAGCTTATTCATGAGTGGGACCTACAAAATCATTCCCAGGGCAGGCGGGTTCCTCCTTCCTTCTTCCCTCTTGGGACAGTAGGTCATGGGCAATCCTATACCTTGCATTCAGTGATTGAGGGAGTTGGGATTGTTTAGTTTGAGGAAGAGGAGGCTGAGGGGAGACCTCATCCCTATCTACAACTGCTTGAAAGGGCATTGGAGAGAGGTTGGTGCTGGTCTCTTCTCATGGGTAATTAGTGATAGAACAAGAACTTGTTCTATCTTTGTAGAATGGGGCTGATGGTTGGACTTGATGATCCCAAGGGTTTTTCCAACCTGAATAATTCTATGATTCCCCCATCCCTGGAGGGGTTCAAAGCCAGGCTGGGATGGGGTTTTGAGCAACCTGGTCTGATGGGAGGTGTCCCTGCCCATGGCAGGGGGGTTGGAACTTGATGATCTTGAAGGTGTAACTCTAACCATTTGATGATTATATGAAACTCAGAATGATTCTAGGATTCTATCTAGGAGGGATTCAGGGCCGGGCTTTTAAGGATGACCCAGCATTTCTCCAGGAACTATCTTACTGGCTTGTTTTTACCCCAGATCAACTCAAGACTGACTCAAGTCCTCGTTCACAGCCTGGTTTGCTCACATGATTCTCATTGAAAGGCTAAAAATGAGGAGGTTTAGAAAGATGGTTTTTATCTGACTTTAGAGATGCCCTGGGTCATTGGCAGAAAGCTTTTAAATTTAACAACCCTCTTTGCTTCTTGTCTGTCAGAATGGGATGGAAAAGAAGGTGTTGGCATCTCGTGGGCTTTGGTTTGGATGTCTCATGCAGTAGCCCAGTGGTAGATGGTTTTATCTGGGTTTTTATCTGTTTATTATAAATTCAGTGTCACTTTTGTTCACCCCCCTATAAATTAAACAAATTAGTTCTGCTTTCTCAGTGTACCCTAGGAGGAAAGAGGAGGAACCTTAAGGATTGGTTTCATGCTGTTTTCTCTCCAGGGCACGGCAGTACCAGGTTGGCCATTTACACCTGGGAAGAGGGTTTCATAGGAAGGGGGTGATGAAACTGGAAGGAAACTGGCAGGGGGTGGCAGCAGGTTGGTACTGGAGGAGTGCAGCAGGCAGGGAGGGATGTGATGCTCTCCTTGTCCACAGGCCGTATGCAAACAGGGTGTTGCCATGATTCCCATGTTCTGAGCAAACAGGTTTCTGTCCCCTGATGGCCATCAGGCAGCTGGCACCAGGTGGGCTCTTGAACCCAAGACTTTTTGTGCTAGAAACACCCTTAACTTCATGCACAAACCCCACTCTTTGAGTGTTCTGCTGTGTTTATTGAGACTGGGGGGGAACAGCGGGCATTGGCCTCCTCTGGCTCTTGCCAATGAACTCACCTGCAGGAACAGGTACCCATGTGCGTGAGTGATGCCCTCTCTCTCCACATCCATGTGCTGGTGTTCATCTGAACATCCCATTCGTGTGTGGATGTGACAGGGAGAGTCAGATCTTGGCATTAAATCATAGGGAAGTTGGACCAAATGTAGGCGAATAATAGTTCTCAATATTGTATTCTGATGGGTATTATATGTTCAAATTAAGTGCCTTTGGTGGGTTCCCACTTTGTTCATGAAAGCAAAGCCTTGAATTTTACTTATTTAAACATGCTTTAAAAAAAAAAAAAAATCCAACACTTTTTGCCATGGAAATATCATGGGCAGAGGTTTTATAGTGATTCCAGGCTCAGTTGTTCCAGCTGCACTGAACTGGGAGGAGAATATGGGTTTTCAGCAGGGTGTTCAGCCTGTGTTCATCTCTGCTCCCTCTTCCCTTGTTCCTCAGGGCTCAGTGTTGGGGCCATTTCTGTTTAATGTCTTTATTGATGATGTTGACAAGGATCTGGAGAGCACCATCAGTGAGTTTGCAGATGACACCAAGTGAGGTGGGAGTGTTGATCTGCATGAGGGCAGGGAAGCTCTGCAGAGGGACTGGGATAGATTGGATCCATGGGCCAATGTTAATAGCATGGTCTTCAACAAGGCCAAGTGCCAGGTCCTGCCCTTGGGCCACACCAACCCCATGGATGGCTACAGGCTTGGGTCAGTGTGGCTGGAGCTGCCTGGCAGAAAAGGACCTGGGGGTGCTGGGTGACAAGGGCTGAACATGAGCCAGCAGTGTGCCCAGGTGGCCAAGAAGGCCAATAGCATCCTGGCTTGCATAAAAAATGGTGTGACCAGCAGCAGTAGGGAGGTGATTGTCCCCCTGT
>VZTM01025494.1:75229-96022 GCA_013400555.1 Jacana jacana
AAGGCTCCAGGGAGACCTTATAGCAGCCTTCCAATCCCTAAAGGGGCTCCAGGAAAGCTGGGGAGGGACTCTGGATCAGGGAGGGGAGCCATAGGATGAGGGGGAAAGGTTTGATGCTGAAGGAGGGGAGACTGAGATGAGATGTGGGGAAGAACTTTGGTGTGAGGGTGGTGTGACCCTGGCTCAGGTTGTCCAGAAAAGCTGTGGCTGCCCCATCCATCCCTGGA
Source organism: Jacana jacana (assembly GCA_013400555.1). Classification (NCBI taxonomy): domain Eukaryota; kingdom Metazoa; phylum Chordata; class Aves; order Charadriiformes; family Jacanidae; genus Jacana; species Jacana jacana. The sequence goes on from VZTM01025494.1 coordinate 75,457, forward strand.
GGGGTTCAAGGCCAGGTTGGAGGGGACTTTGAGACACGTCCTCTGGTGGGAGGTGTCCCTGCCCATGGCAAGGAGTTGGAACTGGATGGTCTTTAAGGTCCCTTCCAACCCAAAACGTTCTGTGATTCTGTGATCCCGGGTGACACAGGGCCCCTGTGCACATGCTGGTTTTCAGCTCTGCCTGATTCAGCCACCTTGCTGAGTGGCCATGCTCACTTGTGTGCAAGTCCTGTGCCTGAAGCAGTGTGCTCAGCTGCCATTCTGAGCCTCCAGCAGACTTTTCTGCTCCTCAAAAGCCAAATCCACTAGTTTGAAGCCTGACCTGGTTCCACCTCCCTCCCCTCCCCGAGCTGGGGTACAGATGGATGCGCTGGGAACCAACCCATCAGTGTTCCTGTGCTGGGGACATGTGGGAGCGTGGTCACAACTCATTAGTGAGCTAATTGAACAGGACGAGTGGTGGCTTGAGGAGCAGGGAGCAGTCACCGTGTGCTCAACTGCGTGATTTGACTCATGTCACACCATCCCAGGCCAGCAGCCAGGAGGGTGCAGGAGCCACCGGCACAGAGCAGCCCTGGGGTGGTGGTAGTTCCCATGGGAGCTGTGCTTCTGGAGATGCTTTATCTGCTGAGCTGTATGGTTTTTAAAAAAACAAACCAAAAACAAACCCTGGAAAAAAATCCCACAAAACCCCCAAGACTTTCATAAACATACATTTCCTCATTTTCTCTCCTTTTTCTGTGAGGAGGATGCCTTTTGAGGCAGATTTCAGCCAAACTGGAGCCAGGAGTAGGGATGCAATGTTTGGCTGAGTTAGGTCATCCCATCAGAGCCTGGGTCCCCATGAGGTACCCTCAGAGGTTGAAAAAGAAGCTGCAGTGTGAGCTGGTGGTGCATTAGACACTAGAGAGTCCACATGGAAGAGAGGGTATGAGTCTATGATGTCATAGGATGGTTGGGGTTGGAAGGGATCTTAAACGACCATAAGACTATCCAGTTCCAACCCCCTGCCCTGGGCAGGGACACCTCCCACCAGACCACGTGTCTCCAAGCCCCCTCCAACCTGGCCTTGAACCCCTCCAGGGATGGGGCAGCCACAGCTTCTCTGGGCAACCTGGGCCAGGCTCTCACCACCCTCAGAGTGAAAAGTTTCTTCCTCAAATCTCATCTCAATCTCCTCTCTTTCAGTGCCAACCCCTTCCCCTCGTCCTATGGCTTCCCTCCCTCATCAAGAGTCCCTCCCAGTTTTCCTGGAGGTCTCTCTTCTCTAAGGTCTCCCTGGAGCTTTCTCTTCTCCAGGCTGAACCCCCCCCCAGCTCCCCCAAAGCGGCTGCCTTGAAGTGTGATTTTGCTGGTCGGGGAGCAGGGCTGGGGCTGAAACTTCAGCATCCCCTCTCAGCGTCACCCTGTGGGCACCAGGGAGGTGCGTGGGGGCTCACCTGGGCAGTGCCAAAGGGATCTTAGGTGGGGGTAGAAAGCAAAGCAAAGCAGGCAGAAAATACCTTGAAGGGAGCACCTTCAGGCGTGAGGGCTGGGAAGATGCAGTAGAGACACGGAGATGGTGAAGATGGACATCTTGAGCCTGCCTGGGAAACCTACTGCCCCCCTGGGGGCCTGGCCCTCGCCCCCCCAGCTTGGGCCGTATCCTGCCGCTTCCCTGGGGTCCTGTGTGGGAAACCCTTGCATAGCTCCCTGTCCCCATCACCTCTCTCTCAGCCTTGTAATTTTGTGTTCCAGGTGGAGAAATACTCGTCTGTGACTGTCACTAACCTTTACCACCTTCTCTGACTACAGTTGCTGGTGAGAAGAGGGTGCCAGTGATGCCTGGATCGCCCGTGGAAGTGAAGATACAGTCCAGGTCCTCTCCTCCCAACATGCCACCGCTGCCCCCCGTGAACCCTGGCGGCCCCCGCCCAGTGTCCTTCACCCCGACTGCATGTAAGATCCCAGAAACATTGCTTTTCACTGGTACCAGCTCGAGCTAGGAGGAGCTTGAGTTCTGGGCTGGAGCCCCTCTGCTGGGAGGACAGGCTGAGAGAGTTGGGAGGGGGTTCAGCCTGGAGAAGAGAAGGCTCCAGGTAGAACTTAGAGCCCCTTCCAGTTCCTAAAGGGGCTCCAGAAAAGCTGGGGGAGGGTGGGGACTCTGGATCAGGGAGGGGAGCCAGAGAATGAGGGAGGACAGTTTTAAACTAAAAGAGGGAAGATTTGGATGAGCTCTGAGGAAGAACTTTGCTGTGAAGGTGGTGAGACCCTGACCCAAGTTGCCCTGAGAAGCTGTGGCTGCCCCATCCCTGGAGGGCTTCAAGGCCAGGTTGGAGGGGGCTTGGAGCAACCTGCTCTGGTGGGAGGTGTCCCTGCCTAGAGCAGGGGGTTGGAACGGGTTAATTTTTAAGGTTCCTTCCAACCCAAACCATTCTATGATTCACTGAAAGGCTCTGCTTGTAGAAGTCACCAGGGATGTCCCATCCGTTGGCCAGGGCTGCCTGAGCACGGCAAGCATTGGCCACGCTGTGCAGCTCTCAGGGAGGGGGTCTGGGGCTTTCCTACTGTCCCACTAGACATGCAGGACACGTAACGGGGTGTGTAATCACCCCCCACCCTCTGTTGGGTCCTGCAGTGCCACTGGGAATGCCTTGAGTTCCTCTCCTGGCAGGTGTGGCCTTGATTTCCCCCATAAACTCCTGAAAGGACTGAAGTCCTTTATCAGCTCAGCTTCAAACGAGCCGAGAGCTTTTCCCTGTATCCCTTGGAGGAGCTCATTCCCGCTCTGCTCTATCTCACTCTGCAGACAGGGATTCTGCAGTTGAGATTAGGAAGTGTTTTCTTTCTCTTTTTCAGTTTTTTTTTTCCTTTTTTTTTCAGTTCCCCAGCCTCAGAAATTCCTTGCAGTCCATCCAACTTCTCTTTTCTCCACCTCTGCTTTTAAAATCTTTGCTCTGAAGCTGCGGTAGATCCTGGCCCTGCCCGGCTGTAGCGCAGCCTCGCAGGGCACTGCTCAGGGGTTGTTGTGGTTTTGACCAATCAGACCCCACACACCAAATGGACCTACAGCCTTTTCTTATAGCTCTCTCCCTTAGCCAACATTTCAGCCACGTAACCACAGAATCCCAGAATCTCAGGGATTGGAAGGGACCTTGAAAGCTCCTCCAGTCCAATCCCCTGCTGGAGCAGGAACACCCAGAGCAGGTCACACAGGAACGCCTCCAGGCGGGTTTGGGATGTCTCCAGAGAAGGAGACTCCACCACCTCCCTGGGCAGCCCCTGCCAGGGTTCCCTCACCCTGAAGGAAGTTTTTCCTCATATTTAACTGGAACCTCCTCTGTTCCAGCTTGCACCCATTGCCCCTTGTCCTGTCACTGGGTGTCACTGAGAAGAGCCTGGCTCCATCCTCCTGACACTCACCTTTTCCATATTTATCAACATTCATGAGGTCACCCCTCAGTCTCCTCTTCTCCAAGCTCAAGAGACCCAGCTCCCTCAGCCTTTCCTCTGGGAGATGCTCCACTCCCTTCATCATCTTGGTAGCCCTGCCCTGGACTCTCTCCAGCAGTTCCCTGTCCTTCTGGAACTGAGGGGCCCAGAACTGGACACCATATTCCAGATGGGGTCTCACCAGGGCAGGGTAGAGGGGCAGGAGAACCTCTCTTGACCTACTGACCACCCCGCTTCTGATAGACCCCAGGATGCCATTGGCCTTCTTGGCCATGAGGGCACAGTGCTGGCTCATGGTCATCCTGCTGCCCACCAGGACCCCCAGGTCCCTTTCCCCTATGCTGCTCTCCAACAGGTCATTTCCCAGCCTATACTGGTTCCTGGGGTTGTTCTTGACCAGATGCCAGACTCTACACTTGTCCTTGTTCTATTTCATTCAATTTCTCCCCTTTAACATAACCTCTTTTAAAAAGCATTATCCCAGAGAAAAGCTGCTTTACTCTGTTGGTCACAGGGTTATCTGGCCCCAGCGCGTGGCAAGTCCAGATTTTCCAGGCTTTTTCACCCCTTTTTGAGCATCTCCCCGGCTGGTTGCCGGTTGCTTTGCTGTCCACGGGGGTGTCTGGGATATCTCAGAGCTTCCTGCTGGCAGTGGATTTCGGAGATTTCCAATCTCAGCTCTTGCAGGCCGTGGGCTGATGTATTGCCCGGTGCTGGCAGCGGCACTAATCGCCGGGTTATCCCGCCAGACACGTTGTCCCCGGCTTAATGCGCCGAGGGGTTTTTAATGGCTCTCCTTTTGCTCAGGCAGAAAAAGGCCATTAGCAAAGTGACAAAAATTAATTTTTCCGGTGAGATCATTTGGCACGTTGCTAAGGGCCGAGGAGGCTGAGTCTGCTAATTGCAAAGGGCTTAATTGTCTCTTTCCAAGAGAGAACCAGAGACACAACCTGTAGTCAAGCTCGTTCTTGCCTTCTCTATTTCTCGGTTGTGCCAAAAGCTCTTGGTCAGTCCCAGCCACCCACTGGGTGTCCCCTGCTTTGTAGAAGCCCATGGTGAGGAGGAACACGCTGGAGGAAGGCCGTGCCTGCCTGCAGATTGCTAATAAAAGGCCTGGAGAAACAGTGAAAGGCTTTAACTATTGAGGACCGAAGGCAGAGTAGAACAGAGCAGCCCCAGATGGGGACTTTGATCTTCCCAGGAGTTTAGCATCCTCCTCTCCCCAAACCAGTAATCCCACTGGTCTCGCTATGCCGCCTCGATTGCTCCATCACTGTCTTCTCACCTGGAAATGGAGGTCCCAGGCTGGTGGCATGGCCTGTGGTGACGTGCAGGATCAGATAACTGCCAGCTGCCCCGTGGTGATGCTGTTGGTGGGGGAGTTGGGGGTAGCAGGCAGGGTGAGCCCGAAAATGCAACTGGCAGATACGGGGCTGTGTCTGACAGCAGCCCTGAGCCGTGGCATCACCCCAGCTCAGCCACATCCCCCGCTCCCATCCTCAGCAGCCTCTTCCCCAGGGTCCCCCCCAGCCCCCAGGTGGGTCACACATCCCCTGTCTCTCCCCGGGGTATAAATAGAGCCCATCGGTCTCTCTGGGCTTTCACTTGAAAGAATAAGAGGAAGCGAAATGGAGAAGGGGGTGAAGGGGCCACCAGAGAGCAGAGGGTTGCGTGGTCCTCTGCTGTCTGAGAGGAGCTGCTCTGGGTGGCTTTTCCCCTTATTTATAACACTTTTATTGTGAAAGAACTACTCTTTATGAGTAATCCCCAGAAGCCTTGCCTTTCCCATAGCTCTGCGTTTGCTGGTGCTCTGTGGTAGGTGACCCTGCAAGTACAGAGTCTAATGGGAGGTGTCCCTGCCTGTGGGGCAGGGGGGGGCTAGAACTTGATGATCTTAAAGGTCCCTTCCAACCCAAACTGCTCTGCTACTCTGTGACATCTCTGTCCCTTTGCTGCCTCGGGGAAGACCGTGTGGACAGGAGCTTTTCAGGTTCCATTGCTCTCTAACAAAAGGCATGAGCTGGCTTTGCCTTTGCACCTCCATCCTCTCAATTCCAGCCTTCACCTTCATTTCATCACCTCTCTGTCTGCGAAAGGACATGTCTTCATCATGTACCAGAAGAGCCCATCACCCCTGGTTAGCAGGAAGAACCTTTGATGGTCTCTCTGGCCTTATCTTTCCCTTGCATCTCAACTGACTCGGGTTGATCTTCTCGGCTTCCCTCCTGTGCTCACCACGGCAGGTCCAGGTGCATGGAGCCTTTCCAGCCTCCCACCCCAGCGTGCCCCAGAGCGGTTTAACTGCTTGAGTACTACCTCCTGCCTTCTCTGAAAAACCCTTGCTGGGGCTGTGAGGATTTGATGGGATCCTCGTGAAGCTGCAGGAGAAACTTTTGGCATCTTTTTTCACAAGTTGCTCCTCCATCGTGTCACGCACCATCCCTTGTCCTGCAGCAGCCCTGAGGGGTGGCTTCAGTGCGTGTCCTCTGAATGCCATCGTTTGGAATAGGTTTTATGGCTCATGGCCTTTCCTTCAGTTCACAGAATCACACAGAATCCCAGAATCTCAGGGATTGGAAGGGACCTTGAAAGCTCCTCCAGTCCAACCCCCTGCTGGAGCAGGAACACCCAGAGCAGGTCACACAGGAACACCTCCAGGCAGGTTTGGAATGTCTCCAGAGAAGGAGACTCCACCACCTCCCTGGGCAGCCCCTGCCAGTGTTCCCTCACTCTCATCCTGAAGAAGTTTTTCCTCATATTTAAGTGGAACCTCCTGTGCTCCAGCTTGCACCATTGCTCCTTGTCCTATCCCCTACGCTGTTCTCCAACAGGTCCTTTCCCAACCTATACTGGTACCTGGGGTTGTTCTTGCCCAGATGCCAGACTCTACACTTGCCCTTGTTCTATCTCATTCAATTTTTCCCCGCCCAACTCTCCAGCCTGTCCAGGTCTCGCTGGATGCCAGCACAGCCTTGTGGATGTTCGTACATCCATGATTACCTTCTCTCAGGTAATCAGCGATAGAAGGAGAGGGAATGGCTTCAAGCTGCAGCAGGGTAGGGTTAGGCTGGACATGAGGAAAGAATTCTTCCCAGAAAGAGTGGCCAGACCCTGGAATGGGCTGCCCAGGGAGGGAGTGGAGTCCCCATCCCTGACTGTGTTTCAGAGTGGATGAGATGTGGTGTTGGGGGATCTGATGTAGGAGAGAACTTTGTAGAGTGGGGCTGATGGTTGGACTCGATGATCCCAAGGGTCTTTTCCAACCTGAATGATTCTAGGATTCTATCTATGAGGGGTTCAGGGCTGGGCTTTTAAGGATAACCCAGTTGGATCAGCTCAGTTTGTAATTACCCTGCTGTACTTTTCACCTCTCCAGTGCTGGGTTTATACTGGGTTGGGGCCCCCCCAGCTCACAGCTGCTCTTCAGACAGGGCCGGCGATTGCACAACAGCGGCGCGGAGATGTCAACAGTTTATTCTAATCCCTCGCCGAGTTCCCGAACGTCCAGCCCTTCGGTCTGGTTTGATGGGCTCGCCCCTTACGGGAGGCAAAGTTGCAGATTGGGACCAGGTTGCAAGAAAACAACCCCCTTTGTGCAACTGGCTGTAAATCCCCGGGGAGGTTCGCTGGGCGGGCGCCGCGGGGCAGGACTCTGTTGGCCCTTCTCAGGGTGAGGAAAGGAGGCACCTCCGCTGAGGTGCTCCCGGGACCTCAGCCATAACGAGGACTGATGACTTACTGTAAGTGACAGGGCTGGGATGGATCCTTGGATCATTTGATGCTGTTTTCTGCCTGATGCCAGCCAGAAAGCGCTGCTGGGTCGTTCCTGCCGAGGGCTGTGAACCCTGAGCTGAAGCACATGTGATTCCCGGGGCTGAGTGTACGGCGGGACTCCATCTGCCGCAGCTCCGGCTTCGTACAGCCTGACCCCGTGTCCTCCCAGGCTGCCCCCAGTGTGTATGGACCAATCCTGCTCAGGTTTGGTGGCCCTGGAAATAAAACTCACTGACCAGAGGAGAGAAAGGCTGGGAATGGCACTGGCTGAGGTGTAAATCGCAGCTGGGCAATGCCTAAGGGGTGTCTTGGCTGGGCGGGTGGTCCTCGTGTGCTGGGGACTGTGGAGCATCCCAGTAGNGTAGCAGTGATTAACCATTAGCTACGGGCTCTTGGGTGGAACATGGATCCTCTTACCCACTGGACTGCAGGTGCCTGTCTGATGCTCAGTAACCTTTCTGTCTCCCATTTCCAGTGCCCAATGGAATAAACCATTCCCCTCCCACGCTGAACGGGGCACCGTCCCCACCCCAGAGGTTTAGCAACGGGCCTTCCTCCTCCTCCTCCTCCTCACTGACGAACCAGCAGCTCCCAGCCACGTGTGGTGCCCGGCAGCTCAGCAAGCTCAAGCGCTTCCTCACTACCCTCCAGCAGTTTGGCAACGACATTTCACCGGAGATCGGGGAGAAAGTCCGGACCCTGGTCCTGGCGTTGGTGGTAAGTCCTTCTCCCTCACCCTGCTTTACTTTTGCCGGAGCACTTTGGCACTGGGATGCTTGGAGGCTGGGATGCTTGGAGACTGGGATGTTTGGACGCTGGGATGCTGGCAGCCAGCCTATGCCCGTCTTACACAATATTAGCTGTTTACATCTCCGTAAGCCAAGCTGTTGACCGAGCAAGACTCTGTAATGTTTCATGTTTTCAGCTGAAGTTGCTGACTTTTATTTTTTCCACATATTCAGACAGCTTTGGCGTGAGCTTGTCTGCAGCTGAACTTCAGAAAACTTGGAAGGATTCGGACTGAACTTCTCTGTAAAGGCCACTGGTCTGGTACCATGGACTATTCCCCTTGAATCAAACTTTTCACCCAATTTGAAAGAGCCTGTAGCTTTAGAATCATAGAATGGTTTGGGTTGGAAGGGACCTTAAAGGTCATCAAGTTCCATCCCCCCTGCCCTGGGGCATCTTCCACCAGACCAGGTTGCTCCAAGCCCCCTCCAACCTGGCCTTTTCTCTTTGCTGTGAGACCCTTGTCCAGGTTGCCCAGAGAAGCTGTGGCTGCCCCATCCCTGGAGGGGTTCAAGGCCAGGCTGGAGCCGGCTTGGAGCAACCTGGTCTGGTGGGAGGTGTCTCTGCCCAGGGCAGGAGGTGGGAATGGATGATCTTTAAGGTCCCTTCCAACTCTATAACCGTTCTATGGTTTGAGTATTTCTGCTCCCAAGGTTGGCATGGGCAGAGCAAACAGGGCTCACTCTGTGGCCTCGGGTGCTGGAGCACTGGTTGCAAAACTCTGCTGCTGAAGAAGGCAGGCATATATGTGTGTATTTCCATGGATGTAGAGTATCCTTTTGTGTTGGGAAAGAAAGGCTGAGCTGTCCAGGCTCCTCTAGGTGTTGTTCTCACCACTGATTGCAGAAATTGCTGCAGGGACAAACTTTTTAAATGCAGTTTATCAGTTGCTGCTTGTCCCAGGGAGCACCCAGCCTGAACGGCCATGGGAGGTACAGGGTTGGGCCAGGGGAGGCCCATGCTGGTGGGACAAGGCATGGACTGGTAGTGATTTTGGGGATGGTGGATGGGCTAGGTAAGATGAACAGAAAGGGAGGAAGCAGGAGAAGAAGCCGTGTGGCTCTGAGCGGCTGGAATCACCAGCTGGCTCCCCACAGCCTGTCCCAGACCACCTGGCCAGGGTGCAGGAGATGCCAGCTGGGTCCTGCTGCCTCCTGGAGCTTGTCTGGACTGGGAGGATGCTGGGCTGGCAGTTCCTGTGGACAGCCTTCACGCCTTGCCTGGTGCAGCATTTCTACTCCATTGGCCTGAGTCTTTTTTGGCTGCGTTAGGCAGGATCCCATGCAAACATTGTCAGTGCTGTAGCGGCAGATGCAATCTCCCTCCCAGTTCTGTTCCTTTGGAACTGTTTCCCACGTGCCTAAAAATAAGAACAAATTGCCATTTCATTTCATGACTCGATTTCTTTCCCCAGAACTCAACAGTGACCATTGAGGAGTTTCACTGCAAGCTGCAAGAGGCCACCAACTTCCCCCTCCGGCCGTTCGTCATCCCCTTCCTGAAGGTGCGAGGGGGGTGGTGGGGCTCGGTGTGCCGGGCTGTGCCTCTTGGCAGCGCCTCCTTGCTGGGACAGCTCTCACTTCCAGCACTGTGGAAGTTTGTGGAAGTCCAGGAGAGACTGCCCAGACCATAGCAGTGGCCACGCTGGGCCTGGCTTGTAGAAAGTGAACATTTTAATGAGTGTTACCCATGTCTGCTTGTATGTTTGGGGCAAGGGAGACAAACCAAGCTCCACTTCGTCCTCTAATCTTAGTTGCAGAAGTTCAGAACTAGAATATTGGAAATGTTGGCCATGGGACCTTAGCTGGGCTGGTTGGGAAGCCCTCTGCCCTGCCAGCACCTGTGATAGAATCATAGAATCATTCAGGTTGGAAGAGACCCTTGGGATCATCAAGTCCAACCATCAGCCCTACTCTACAAGTTCTCCCCTACACCAGATCCCTCAACACCACATCCAATCTACTCTTAAACACAGTCAGGGATGTGGGGGTTTGGGTGCAGTGGTGGCAGCTCATCCTCAACTCCTGAGAAAATCCCAGAGAAATGTGACAGTGCGGACACCAGGAGCTGGGGGATCCCGAGCAGGGACCCCAGGCTGTGGGTGTTACTGCTCTGAGGGATTCAAAATGACAGCAAACCTCCTGGAAATGGCTGGAAAGGCCTGCTCACAGACCTCCTAAGCCAGATGGATGCTTCTTTTCCAGGCCAACCTGCCGCTGCTGCAGAGAGAGCTGCTGCACTGCGCCCGGGCGGCCAAGCAGACGCCCTCCCAGTACCTGGCCCAGCACGAGCACATCCTGCTGAACACAAACACGGCCTCCCCTGCTGACTCCTCCGAGCTGCTCATCGAGGTGAATGGGAACGGCAAAAGGCACAGTCCTGACAGGTACAACGAGCTTCCAGCACTCTGCCAGGTTCTTGAAGTCTAGGACTTTTGTTTCAACTTTGCCTCTGTCAAAGCTTCAAGCAGCATCCAGGGCTAAACTTGTAGGATCTTCCCACTTCCAACAACTCTTCTGACTCATAATAAGAGAGTGAAGCATGGCCAGCAGATCAAGAGTGATGGTTCTGCCCCTCTGCTCTGCTCTGCTCTGCTCTGTTCTGCTCTGGGGAGACCCCACTGCAGTGCTGCCTGCAGCTCTGGGGCCACCAAGAGCAGAAAGACGTGGACCTGTTGAAGAAAGTCCAGAGGAGGCCACAGAGATGCCAGCAGGGTTGGAGGGTTGGAGCCCCTTCCTGTGAGGACAGGCGGGGAGAATTGGTTGTGTTCAGCCTGGAGAAGAGAAGGCTCCAGGGAGACCTTAGAGCCCCTTCCAGTATCTGAAGGGGCTACAGGAGAGCTGGAGAGGGACTCTTGATGAGGGAGGGAAGGCATAGGATGAGAGGGAAAGGTTTGACACTGAAAGAGGTGAGACTGAGATGAGATGTGGGGAAGAACTTCTTTGGTGTGAGGGTGGTGAGACCGTGGCCCAGGTTGCCCAGAGAAGCTGTGGCTGCCCCATCCCTGGAGGGGTTCAAGGACAGGTTGGAGGGGGCTTGGAGCCACCTAGTGTGCTGGGAGGTGTCCCTGCCCAGGGGAGGGCCGGGGGGGGGGTACTGGATGATCTTTAAGGCCCCTTGGTCCCTTCCAACCTAAACCACTCTATGATTCTGTGATTGTTCCTCCTGCACTCTTCAGGTTGGGATCCTATTTCACAGAACCACAGAATATCAGGGATTGGAAGGGACCTTCAGGCAAGTTCTATCCCAGAGGGACTTGTTGGGAAGCACTGGAATGCCTGGTTCTCCCCCTCCTCGGGTGGCGAGCAGAGGCTCTGTCAGGGCCGGGAAGGATGCGATTCATTTTCATCCCTTTCTATTCCCAGTTCAACGTTGTTATGTAATTATGTGGAACATGCCTCAAGTTCATAGAAACTGTGAAATTTTAATGTGATCATGCTGAGGAAGATGAATCACAACACTTGGGCGTCTTGAACCTTTTAGTTTGACAAAGTCTTTTCATGGATTTGTTCCCAAGTTGAGCCTGTTTGGTTTAGCTCCGGGATAACATCATCACGGCCCAAACTCTCCTCTTTCGAAATCTGCACTTTTTTTTCCCCTTTCTGAGGATGTTTATGCCGTGCTAAGGAATACCTCTGTCTGCTGCTGTGCTTGCAGAAGGGAAGACAACAGCTTTGAGAGGGACCCGCTGCCGACGGAGCCCCCGGCCAAGAGGGTGTGCACCATCAGCCCCGCGCCCCGGCACAGCCCTGCCCTCACCATCCCCCTGATGAACCCTGGGGGGCAGTTCCACCCCACCCCACCGCCCCTCCAGCACTACACCTTGGAAGATATCGCCACCTCCCACCTCTACAGGGACCCCAGCAAGATGTTGGAGCACAGAGAGATTCGGGACAGGCACAGTGGTCTCGGTGAGAAAGCCTGGAGGGCTTTTAGTGGGAGGAGCTGGGAGGTCTAGGAGCTGAGCTTCCTCACTGGTCCCTCTTGGCCACTAGCACCCAAAGCTGTGTAATGCTGGGAATTTTTGCAGGGAATTCAGAGAAAACAAATCATGGTGGGAGGTTAAAAACAGGAAGGTTGGAAGTTTGTATTTCCCTGGATACATGTAAAGGCTGGAGACATCGAGGATGAGGAGGAAGGACTCAGCTTGTGAGTTGAGTAAGGCCAACCCAGCAGACGAGTGAGGGCAGGGAAGTGGAAATGAACCTTTCCAAGATCTCTAAACAGAGCAGGGTCTGATCCCCCAACCCACTTCTCCCCGAGGGTGTGTGGGAGCTGCACACTGTGTTTCCAATGGGGCAGTCTGAATCACAACTTTTGAGCTCCCAGGGGTGTATAAGAAGGTCCCCAGCTCCCCAGGCAGGTCAGTCCCAGACCCAGGGGTGGATGGTAGCACTTCCAAGGCAGCAACACAGACAGGGCCACCTCCTTGAGCTGATTTTTAAAATCCCAGCCATATATAGCTGGAAATATATAGCTCTTTTATTATTGCTTGGGGGCCACCTTCCCTCTCCAGCACTGAAAGCCATCACGCCATCTCATCACTCTTCTTCTGGCTGTGGTTTATTGCAGGTTTGAATGGAGGATACCAGGACGAGCTGGTGGACCACCGCTTAACAGAGAGAGAGTGGGCTGATGAGTGGAAGCATCTGGATCATGTAAGGAAGCAGCAGGAGGCAGTGGGAAGCTCTGTGGGACACAGCAACCCAGCATTCCACCTGCTCCAGTTCCTTATTTTCTTTCCTGGTGGTTTGTAGAAGAGGAAGCCACCCCAAGAAAGTGGATGGTGGGGAGGGTGGAGAGGGGCAGTAGCACTTTCCTGGCAGGTTTTCTCTGCCCATGGTCAGTGGAAGCCAAAATCCCTCTGGAGCTGGGGAACTTCTCCTGCAAAGCACGGTCATGAGCAGCCAAACCCAACCTTGGTCCCACAAGAGTCTTTTCTGCAGCAGCCCAGGCCAGCACTGGGCCAACAAGCTTGCAGATGTGCTACGTGCAGCCAGGATGGGGAGGTTACAGAACCAGTAAACACATCATTATTTTGTAAAGACTGGTTTTTTCCTGGGTTGCCAGCCTTTTGTGGGCCTCAATGAGGTGCCAGCAGCATGACTTGGTGCTCCTGACAGGCTGGCTGTTTTTTCCCTCTGAGCAAGGCTCTGCATCCAATCACTTCACTGGAGTGTGTCCCCCAGAGAGGTGGGATGGAAGTTCCACCTTGATGACAAATGCAGCGAGACCCCGCGCTGCTGTACGCTCTAAAGCTGATGAGCAGGGCTCTGGGGGGTAGCTGTGGAGAGCTGGCACCAGGACCACAGCCAGCCTTTGCATGGACACCCTGTTTGATAGGAAAGTGGAGGTTTTTTTCACTTCCACCTTTAGAAGCGTGGCCTTAAACCTCCTATGGGGACCAAAACCCCGTGGTGCAGGTGTCATCATCTCCTTCCAGGTGGTGCTGCTCAGCATCACTGCCACACACATGGGTACAGCCCCAATCATGCCTGCCTGAGCACCCCATCACCCAAAATACTGTGCCCAGAGCCTCTTCCCGGGAACTGACCTTGTGTTTTATCCTCCCGGGTTGGTCCCTGATGTGAGCCATGTGGGAGGAGACGACCTCACGAGTTGGGTGGCAGGAACGAGAAGGCCTTTCTTTCTCTTCCTCCCTGCAGGCCCTGAACTGTATCATGGAGATGGTGGAGAAGACGCGGCGCTCGATGGCCGTGCTGCGGCGCTGTCAGGAGGCCGATCGGGAAGAGCTCAACTACTGGAAGCGTCGGTGCAGCGAGACGGCCGAGCCACGCAAGGCCGGGGGGGACCTCCTCTCCCGGCAGCACAGCCCCGGCAGCTCCGACTCCATCGGCAGCGGTGAGCCAGGGTGGGGGGTGGCAGCTGGGACAGGAGCTCTGGGGCAGTGTGGCTGGAGCTGGCTGGCAGGAAAGGACCTGGGGGTGCTGGTTGACAAGGGGCTGAACATGAGCATGACATTCAGCATGAGTGTTTGAATGTCTCCAGAGAAGGAGACTCCACCACCTCTCTGGGCCAGCCTCTGCCAGGGCTCTGCCACCCTCAAAGGAAAGGAGTTCCTCCTCAGGTTGAGATGGAGCTTCTTCTGTTCCAGTTTGTTCCTCTTGTGACCTCTTGTCTTGTCACTGGGCACCACTGACAGAAGACTGGCCCCATTCTCCTGACACCCATCCTTGAAGTATTTATAGGTGTTGATCAGTTTCCCCCTCAGCCTTCTCCAGACTGAAAAGACCCAAGTCCACCAGCCTTTCCTCGTGAGAGAGGTGCTCCAGGCCCCTCACCATCTTTGTGGTTCTCTGCTGTACCCTCTCCAGCAGTTCCCTGTCTTTTTGAACTGGAGAGCCCAGAACTGGACCCAGTGCTCCAGATGGGGCCTCCCCAGGGCAGAGCAGAGGGGGAAAATGACCTCCCTCCACCTGCTGGTCATATTCTTCCTGATGGATGCCATTGGCCTTCTTTGCCACCAGGTCCCATTGCTGGCTCATGGTCCTCCTGTTGTCCACCAGGAGTCCCAGTCTTTTCCTCAGAGCTGCTCTCCAGCAGGTCACCCCCAACCTGTCCTGATGCAGGGGGTTATTCCTCCCCAGGGGCAGGACCCTACATTTGCCCTTGTTGAATTCATCAGGATCCTCTCTGCCCAGCTCTCCAGCCTGTCCAGGTCTCGCTGGATGGTGGCACAGCCCTCTGCTGTGTCAGCCACTCCTCCCAGTTTGATGTCACCAGCAAACTTGCTGAGGGTACATTCCATCCCTTCATCTGGGTCATTGATGGATATATTGAAGAGGACTGGACCCAATACTGACCCCTGGGGAACACCACTTGTTACAGACCTCCAACTAGACACTGAGCCGCTGATCACAACCCTCTGAGCTCTGTCTTTCAGCCAGTTTTCTCTCCACCTCCCTGTCCATTCATCTACCCTACACTTCCCAAGCTCACCTATGAGGGTCCTTGTGTGAGCATCCCCATCTGTCACACAGGCTTTTCACAGGGTTTGGGGGTGCTGGGGGGTGTGACCTCTCCCCATGCAAGGTCTTTGTGGGAGAGTTTGTCCATCCACTGTTTGAATCACCCCTGGGAGTGAAAAGTGCTGCCTTTACTGTAACCTTCTAGGCACAGAGGTGGATGCTCTGTGTCTCTGGGCAGTGCAGATGTTAGATGGCATGTATTTATGGGCATTGCCTGTTGTTACAGGGCACCAGGAGATGGAAATGGGTTATAAAGTGTCAGAAATTATGCAAGGCCCTAATTAAATGTTGTAACTTATCATCTGAGTGTTTGGTGAATGGCTTCAACTGGAGGGATCCTCGGCTTCGAGCTTTAGCTGGTTAATTCTGCCGTGTCCTGCCAAGCACCAAGTCACCGCTGGGCACCACCACGGGGTGGCCTGAGGCTCTGCCAACCTGTCCCCCCTCTCCCTTATTCCAACAGATTCCTTGAGGGAGTTCAGCAGCCGCTCGGGAACGGGCTACGTCACCGAAGAGATCTGGAAAAAGGCTGGTAAGTGTTTGCTGGTGACCTGGGTGAGGGACTCTGCTGCTCGGGTTGGGGTCAGTGCAGATGCTGCAGATTTGCTCTGAGGAAACCACAGAAGCCCAGCTGCGGGAAAGCTCCAGAACATGCACATCTGGCTACGGATGACCCCATCCTTGGTTGCTCATGGGCTCTGCTCCTTCTCTCCAATGCCCAATGGAGGGGCCCAGCCTGGCCCTGCTACTCCAGTGTGACCAGCAGAAATAGAGAGGNTGGCCATGAGGCAAGAATTCTTCCCAGCAAGAGTGGTCAGAGCCTGGACTGGGCTGCCCAGGGAGGGGGTGGAGTCCCCATCCCTGCCTGTGTTTCAGAGTAGATTGGATGTGGTGTTGGGGGATCTGGTGTAGGGAAGAACTTTGTAGAGTGGGGCTGATGGTTGGACTTGGTGATCCCAAGGGTCTCTTCCAACCTGAATGATTCTAGGATTCCCAGCAGTGGGTGTGCTGCTGGTGCTGACCCTGTCCCTTCATCCCCCTCCACCCGTGGGTGTCCTCAGTGACATCTCTGCCACCCCTGAGGCTTGTCCAGCTCCTTGCACGGGTGGGTGAAGCTGCTCTTTCCTTCCAGAAGAAGCTGTGAACGAGGTGAAGCGCCAGGCCATGTCGGAGGTGCAGAAGGCGGTGGCGGAGGCCGAGCAGAAGGCGTTTGAGATGATCGCCTCCGAGAGGGCTCGGATGGAGCAGACCATCGCAGATGCCAAGCGTCAGGCCACCGAGGATGCTTTCTTAGTGATAAACGAACAGGAGGAGTCCACAGAGGTAAGGTGCCAGGGGACATCCTAGGAAGGGGCTACCAAAGATGCCAGGTCCTGCCTGGCACTGACTCGGGGCCTGTCCTTGTCCCCTCTCCCTTTTCAAAGTCTCTTTCCAGTCCATAACTGGAAAAGTGCCTCGATACCATAAAAAAATCCCTCTTTTGATTTTGATTTTGCTGGTGGGGGAACCAGCCTAATTAATTAAGTTCCTAAAGCCTCGTAACCCCTAATGAGACACTTGCAGGTTGGAAAAGAAGGGGGTGACTTGGTTTGTTGTAGCCGGAGCACCCGCCGAAAGGGTGTCTCTTGGAGAGCTTCTTTCTGTTCCACCAGTCAGTAATTACTCCAGCTGGAAGCTTTGGAGGTCCCAGCTGGGAGCTGCCCAGCTGATTCCTGCACCTCCATGTCCCACCCACGTCCCATTTCCTTCTTGTTTGAATTTCTCTGCGAGAGCAGGGGCTTTGTTTCCCCCAAGTGAAAACCTGATGGGAACGGGGAGCTAATGCCCACCAGCTGGTCCTTCCCTCCTCCCGTGGGGTTCCGGTTCACCCAGTGACCGGGGCTCTGGGAGGGTCTGGTTCTGGGGTCCCTGTGCAGGGCAGGAACGGTGTCAGCCTTGGGTGGTGTCCCAGAGAATATGTCTGTGCTATTTCCTGATTAAATGGCTGAAGGACGAAGGCACCAGTCAGTAAACACATGATGGGAGTGGGTGGAACTGCTCGGGAAGCCATGGAAGGAATGAGGCAAGTGGTGATTTCTCCGTAGGGAACACCAGAGGAGTGTTGTTCCTCCTCCTCCTCCTCCCCTGGCCATCCCAGGGAGCGGTGTGGGACCTCGGGAGCCACTGAGCACCCCCACCAGCACAAGCCCTGTCTCCCCAGCACCCAGAGGGGTCTGTACAGGACACGCTGAAAAGCTGCCGCCTGTTCTAGCACCACGTAACCTTTGAAATAGGGTTTGAAAACACCACCTGAAGCACAAACAGCTGTAAATCAGTGACCCAGTTTCCCAAGAGCTACTGCAGGCTTCGGTCGGGGTTTATGTTGGTCGTGACTCCTTGTCTTGGCAGACTGAGGAGCATCAGGGACGTGGTGGCCCTGGAGCAACTTACTCCTGACCAGCTCGCTTTAGGCCCTAAATGGCTGGGAGCTGGTGGCTCCAGTGCAGAGCTGGGAGTGGGGAATCTCCCTGCCCTTCCCCACAACAGGGCTGTCTGACCAACCTGTCTATCTGCCACCACTCTGCTTTCCTCCTTCGACAGCACTTCTGCTGGTGGTGGCAGAAGCAGTGGCCATCAGAAGGTGCCCTGTTGGGCAGGGTGGGAGGTGGGCAGGCTCTGGTGGAGGCTGCCTTCTCCCAGCTGAGCTTGCCCTCCCGGGTTGCCATGGCTAATGCACTGGTCCAGCTGTGTTGAAAGCTAAATCCACCCATTCCCCTCCTGGGAGCAGCTGCAGCCGCAGCTCCCAGTGCTGGCCCTTGTCCCCGTGCTCTGGGGGCAGCAGTGACACCCCGGGAGCTACTGGCTGCCACCTCTCCCACCAGCCAGAGGGGCTTCTGCTTTGCTTCTAGATGGAAGCCTGGGCTCTGGCAGTGCTTCCACCCAGCTGGGAAGCTTTCAAACCAGCTTGTCCTTTTCCAAATGAGCTGCTCCCACCTCCTGTGCCGCCAGGGAGGGCGCGGAGCAAAGGCTGCTGGTGCCCCATGCTGAAATCCCCGCGGAGAGCACTTGGCTGGGAGCGATATCGAACTAGAGCTGCTTAAAACAGGAAATAAAAAGACCAAATAGGAGCATCTGCAGCGTGGTTTTTAGTCCCTGCCTGCTGTTTCCTCTCTGCATTTGGGGGTTTGGGGGGGCAGATGGAGCGGCACGGGCTGGCAGGCGGTTGGGGGCAGAACGGAGGAGCGGGGGTTAGTTCCTTGGCAGAGAAAGCAGGCATTAACCGAGGTCTCATTTTAATGTGAGTAAATCTGGGCCAGAGGGGGCTGGAGAGTCCCCTCCAGAGCTCTTGAGTCACCACCATCCTCCGGCTCTTGGAAACTAAACCCCTTTCTGAAGTGAGGTGTCTTTTGGTCTTGCAGAGCTGCTGGAACTGCGGTCGCAAAGCCAGCGAGACCTGCAGCGGCTGCAACATCGCCCGGTACTGTGGCTCCTTCTGCCAGCACAAGGACTGGGAGAGGCACCACCGGATCTGTGGCCAGAGCCTGCACGGGCAGAGCAAGCCCCTGGCTCTGCCCACAGGCCGATCGGCCGCTGCCAAAAGCCTGGATGGCGTCCCCAGCCCGGCCCTCGAGAAGACCTCGGCGACCACCTCCCGGTCCTCCACCCCGGCATCCGTGACAGCGATAGAAACCAACGGGCTCTAAAGGGGAGACTTCATTTTGCTCCATTTGATTGGTTTCCCTGGGAGGGGGTGGTGGTGGGGTGTGTGGGGGGGGGGGGGGGGNCTTGTATCCCTTCACACGTTGAACCCATGGCGCTGCCTCCTCGGACGTTGCCATTTCATTCTGCCCTTCTCCTTTGGTGGCTCGTGAAGAACTGGTGCCAGCCTTGCCCACAGCCTGTCTCTGGGCAAGGAGCTACCAAAGCATCACCCAGGAACCTGCAGGAGGCCAGGGATTTGTTCAGGGGGGAGGACCTGGGCTCGCTGGAGAGCGCTGCTGGTACATGGGGGAGATGTTGAGCCCCATCTTTATGGGTCAAACATGCTCAGGCTCCTTTCCCGACGTCTCTGAGCTGTCTCCTCCTTTGGCTGTCTTTCTCTTCCCAACATGCACCAGTTTATCCCTACTCCCAGGCAGTGGTGTCTCCTGGGGCTGTGCTGTTGCTGTGACCAGACCGGGGCCCGTGTCCCAGCAGGAGCATCCCAGCCTCTAGTGCTATGGCCAAAGTGGAGCCCCCCGTCTCTTCTCCCCGCGTCAGGTGGGCAGCTGGTGGTTGCAGAGTGGGAGGAGAGGATTCCTCTGCTCTAAACCAAACATCTCTTCCAGGGAGGGACAGATGGCTCCTTCCCCATGGTTTGGTTTTAATCCCCACCCCTGATGGGACAGATACTTGTGTGTCATCCTCAGGTGGGACCTTTGCCAGGGGGACGTGTGGATGGGCTGCGGGTGATTCTTGCCCTTCCCACCTGGGTGCCGTTAGGTTGCTGGGCAGAAAAGTGGGCCAGTTGGTTGTTTATTCACTGGGTGGAAGTGGTGGAAGTGGTTGGTTTGAGAGTTCCTGCCATTGGTTTTGAACCACTGGGATTTCTGCCCGCCCCCCCAGCAATGGCAACGGGTCCAATAGCCTGTACCGACCCCACGCTCCTCTCCCCGGAGGTGCCTGGAGCTGCACGGCCAAAACCCACCAGCTGGGAGAGTGAGACCCCCCCAGGGGGATGCCTGGGGGGACAGCCAGGGCTCAGAGAGTCCCTGCTGCAGCATGGAAGGAGGGGTTCAGGGTTCAGGGCAGACTTGGGGGGCTCCGCGGATGGGACAGAGGAGCAGCCCCAGGGAGAGCCACGGTGATTTCCCACCCAAACGGGCTCTGGAAAACCAGTTCTCCAGGAAAACTGCGTGGCTGTGACTGGTTTTTGTGCTGGAGCCCAATGAGGCAAGTAATTCCCCGATTCTTTTTGAGCACGTTTTGCAATGGGGAGGCACATAAGGGGGCTGTAATGAATGGATGCTGGAAGGGGAGGAATGAGGGGGCTGGCCATTGGGGAAGGCAGTTTGGGAGCTGGCACCCTGGGAGGGAGCGGGTCAGTCCCTCTCTGCCAGGGTCTGTTATACACAAAACCACCCCAAAAAAAAGAGCCACAAAGTCAGCTGGGGTGTCCCCCAGGAGCTGGCGCTAGAGGGGAGCCAAGCAGAGGGATGAGCTGGGGCAGCCCTGAATGGGGGTGTGTCCCTGGGGCCACCCTGCCCTGCAGCAGTGGCCAAGCCACCGCAGAGCGGGGAGGGTGGCCCCAGCCTTGGGGTGCTCACCCCGGGAGCGTGTCCCCGGTCTTGGGGTGCTCACCCCGGGAGGGTGTCCCCAGCCTTGGGGTGCTCATCCCAGGAGGGTGTCCCCAGCCTTGGGGTGCTCACCCTGGGAGAGTGTTCCCAGCCTTGGGGTACTCACCCGGGGAGCATGTCCCCGGCCTTGGGGTGCTCACCCCGGGAGGGTGTCCCCAGCCTTGGGGTGCTCACCCTGGGAGCATGTCCCCAGCTTTGGGGTGCTCACCCTGGGAGGGTGTCCCAAGCCTTGGGGTGCTCACACCGGGAGAGTGTCCCCAGCCTTGG
>VZTM01025494.1:98936-126259 GCA_013400555.1 Jacana jacana
GGAGGGGGCATGGAGGGAGGGTCCTGCTCATTGTGCCCAGCCCTGCTTGCCCCATGCTGATCACACCAGTGCATTGTCCAGCAGCTCAGCAAGGAGCTGCTTCACACACACACCCCCCAAAACCCGAATGTGCAACCCCCCCCACCCAGCCCCTTCTCCCCTCCCCTTCTGCTCCCCCCACCATGAATTCAGCTCAACCTCTTCCCAACCCCTGCAGATGGGAATTGAGCAGCGAGAGGAAGGGACAGGGCTAGTGGCCACCCTGGCCTTCCCCAGGGGAGGGTGTGCAGTGATTTATTGGGGGACTGGGGGCACGAGTCCAGGGCAGAGCCAGAGCCAGAGCCAGAGCCAGCACAGCTGCTTGCCACCGTGGCCACAAATACTTAATTACCCTCTTTTTTCGTTCGTTTGTCCTATAAAACACTAGTCACAATCCCTAGGAGGTGGCCCAGCTCCCAGGGCAGAGCTACTGGTGGCCCAGGACGGCTGTGGTGGAAGCCACAGCTGGGCAGTCATGGCGCCCAGCCTGTCCCCAGGGTGAGCATCAGCCTGTCCTCTGAGTGGAGCCGGGAGGAAGAGGAGGATGGGGAGGAAGAGGAGGATGGGGAGGAAGAGGAGGAGCTGGGGTGCAGGAGGGGCTGAGGGCTGCAGGGATGTGGCTACCAGACCAGTGGTCCCCCATGGGCCAGGCTGCCACACCAAGGGAGGGGGGATGACAGCTTCCACCTGGGCAGCACAGAGCCTGGTATGGGAGGGGGAATAAATAAATTAACATGAAAAGAGGGAAAGGGAAGAGGGAAAACGCTGCCAGTGATGGGGGGGGGGCAGGGGGGGCAGCCTCCACTGGGCCACCCGGGGGGACAAGGGACAGGGAGGTGACAAACACAAGGGAAGGTGACGGCCATGCCAAGGGCTCCCCATCCTTCGCACGCTGCCGGCGTCCTGGGGGCTGCTGCCCCGGGGTCAGTTGTTGTTCATGATCCACCAGGAGGCTGGGAGGAGAGAGCAGACAGCGTCAGGGATGCAGGGTCACTGGTGAACACGGGAGGGGACTGGGAGAAGGGGCAGAGGTGGGGGGTCCAGCCCTGCTCGGGGGGAGCCAAGGCTTTTCTGGGGGTCCCTGGCACCTGGAATGCCTCACCCCAGGGTGGGGAGCGTGGCCATGGAGGTGGTGCTGTGGTGAGCACTGGGAATAGGGGCAGTGGGACCAGCAGGAGCACTGCTGGGGTGGGATTTACTCCTAAATTAATCCTCATTCATTCCCCGTTACTTCATCCAAGACCCAAGACCTCAGCAAATCAGGTTTTACCCATCACCAAGCTCTCCCTGCGAATCTTCTGCTCTGGAAGGAGCCAAGTCCCTGCACTGTTCCCACTCTCTGTAGCTGGTGTGGGACTCTGGGGGGAGGAGGTCCCAGCAGCACCCCCAGTTTGTCCCCACAGCCTCCCTCACCTGGGAAGAGCATGGTGGTCATCAGCTCCGGGGACTCCAGCAGGCTGATGATGGACCGCTGGAAGGTCTTGCTGCAGCTGGACTGCAAGTGGCTGTAAAAAAAGGGTGCAGGGTGAGGGGGGGTACAAGAGGGTGCTGGGATCTCTGCTCATGCAGGGGGGGGCACAGCTGCTTTTGCACCCCCACATCCCTTACTGGGGTGTTGACCACTATCTCCACCACCAACACCCCCTGGGACATGCTGTGCTGGAGCAGCAGGACGAGAAGGGGGAGCAGTGGGGTCCCCGGTGAAGCTCCAAGAGGAAAATCCTTTCAATCCCACCCCTCAACTGCACCCCCCCAGGAGCATCCAGCCCCAGCCCCTCCCCAAGGAAAGCCTCCAACCTTCTCCAGGAAGTCACATCCTGCCAGAACTCGTAAAGGATGAAGCAGGCCTCGTCCGACAGCTTGCAGGTGGAGACGCTGCAGGGACAGGAGTGACACAGAGATGGGGCTGGGCAGGTTGGCACAGTGCAGCCACCTCAGTGCCACCACCCTTTGGAGCCAGGAGCACAGGTCTGCACATGGGCATCACCATGAGGCATTCAAAGAGCTACCAGGGCCAGCACATGGCTCCAGGGGACCCTGAAGAGCAGCCCTGAGGAGAAGGACCCTGGGGGTACGGGCAGATGAAAAGTTCAACACAAGCCAGCAATGCCCTCTGGTAGCCCAAAAAGTCCCCACCTCCCGGGCTGCATCCCCAGCAGTGTGGCCAGCAGGGTGAGAGGGTGGGGGTTCTGGCCTCTGCTTCAATCTGGGGTGACCCTCCCAGTGCTGCCTTCAGCTCTGTGGCCACCAACACCAGAAGGACATGGACCTGTTGGAGAAAGTCCAGAGGAGGCCACGGAGATGCCAGGAGGACGGGCTGAGAATGTTGGGGGATTCAGCCTGGAGAAGAGAAGGCTCCAGGGAGACTTCTAAGGTTTAGAGCCCCTTCCAGTTCCTAAAGGGGCTCCAGGAGAGATGGGGAGTGACTCTGGATGAGGGAGGGACCCAAAGGATGAGGGGGAAGGGTTTGACACTGAAAGAGGGGAGATTGAGATGAGATCTACAGAAGAACTTCTTTGCTGTGAGGATGGTGAGAGCCTGGCCCAGGTTGCTCAGAGAAGCTGTGGCTGCCCCATCCCTGGAGGGGTTCAAGGCCAGGTTGGAGGGGGCTTGGAACAACCTGGTGTGGTGGGAGGTGTCCCTGCCCAGGGCAGGAGGTGGCACTGGATGGTCTTTAAGATCCCTTCCAAGCCAAACCACTCAGTGATTCTATGGTTTGCAGTCTCTGCAGCCAGGCAGCAGAGGAGCTTTGCTGCTGTTGGGCTGGTCCTTGCTGCTGCCCAGAAACCAGGAGCTCAGCATTAATTATTGAATATGGATTTGCTCATCCCTGGCACCACAGCACACAGCCTGACAGAGGAGCTTGTCCTTCCAGCATGTGTGTGTCACCCCACACCCTTCACACGGGTGGAAACTGAGGCACAAGTGCAAGGAGCTGAGATCCCAGCATCAAACTCCAGCTCCTCTCCCAGTGATGCTGCTTCACCAGGCAATGCTTCCCACGGTCCCTCCTGCCAGAGGAACAGGCTAGGGCTTCCTCCAGCCCATGGGAAGCTGGAGGGGGGAGCAGGAGCGAGGTGAGAGAGCAAAGCTCAGGGTACAGGACCTGGGGAACCATCTGCACTCAGCTGCAGCATCCTTAATTCCAGCTGAGGACAAACATCTCCTCCAGCTGCTGCAGGAAGGGACCAAGCCCTGGGGGAGAAGGAAGTCAGTCACCCAGCAGCTTGGAGGCCCCAAAAAACGTTCTGCAATTCCCTGGAGTGAACCAGGAGAGCGGCATCTCCCCAGGCTTCGCTCCAGCTCTCCGCTCACACGGATAACCTGCCCCTGCAACGCTACCCACTCGTCTAGCACTGCTCTTGACAGAAAAGCCCATCATTTCCAAAGAAAAACCCCACCATTCTCTCTGCCACACGTGTCAAAACAAGCACCTTCCTTTTGTTTGGGCCAAGAATGGGATTTTGTGCCAAAGAGCTGAAAAATGACACTTCAAACAGGAACAGCATGAACATTTCCCACTGAAATCAGCTTGAGATTTCCCATGGGAGAAGGGAAGGGCCTCTCAGAGCCACTGGGCGCTCTGCAGGGACATGCTGGAGGTGGCCTGTCACCCTGGTTGGACCTGGGCTCTGCTGGGGGCTCGGTGCGGTGCTGGAGGCAGAGCCATGGTCTCACACAGGGGGTCCAGGTGTTCATGGCTGCTTCCAACCAGCACCACACGCTTTACACGAACCAACACCCTGCCACCAACCCTCCCCTTGACTCTCCCCATGTTACTGTCAACTCCTGCAGCGCTGGAGGAATCACAGAATCTGGGATTTGTCAGAGTTGGAAGGGACCTCCAGAGCTCACCCAGTCCCACTCCCCTGCTAAAGCAGGGCTGCCCAGAGCACAGCACTCAGGGCTGCATCCAGGAGGGGCTGGAAGGTCTCCAGAGAAGGGGACTCCACACCCTCCCTGGGCAGCCTCTGCCAGGGCTCTGCCACCCTCACCCCAAACAAGTTTCTCCTCATCTTTGAATAGAACTTCCTGTCTTCCAGCTTGTGCCTGTTGCCCCTCGTCCTGTCACTGGGAACCACTGAGAAAAGTCCAGCTCCATCCTCCTTCAACCCACCCTTCAGACCCTTGGGAGCATGAAGAAGGTCTCCCCTCAGCCTTCTCTTCTCCAGGCTAAAGAACCAAAGCTCTCTCAGCCTTTCCTCATCAGGGAGCTGCTCCAATCCCAGGAACACCCACACTTGCCTCCCCACCCACACCACAGCCACTCCCGATGGCATAAAGACCACCCCTTCCTCACCAGAGGCTGACAAGTGGTTCCTCTGGGAGCACCTGCAGCAGGAGATGGGACAGGACTGCAGGCAGTGACATCCTGGCAGCTGTGACACCCCCCCACCCTCTCTGCAAGGTCCTCTGTGTGCCGAGCCCACCCAGCACACTAAATATTCCACAAAAAAAATCCTTTTTTGTTTTTCCCCTCATTTCTGGGGACAAGCCACACCACAAGCAGCCACACCACAAGAAACCACACCACAAGCAGCCCCCCTCTGCCTGACACACTTACTGCAGGCAGCTGCTCTGCCCGGCGGTGACCTCCGTGTAGGACCTGAACGCCTGGCGAAACTCCTCGATACCACTCGTCGCCACCGAGATCTGCCTCTTTGCCACCAGGATGTGCTGTGAAGGGACAAGTGGCATCAGGGACTGACCTGCCCCCTCCTGTTGTCCCTGCTCCCACCCTGCTGTGGGACATGGCAGTGCAGGAGAAGCCACGAGGGGCTGGCACCACAGCGGGGACAAAGTCAACATGAAGTGGCTTCTTCCTACCTGGGCAGGCTGCCTTTACAGGTAGGACCACACCAAGAGGAGTCATTCCCTGGTGGTGGGGTCCTGCTCTGGGGGATGCTGCAGGTCCCTGTGTCCTTCCCCCAGCAGAAAGAGGCCTAGGGACACCTCCACTGGGCTTCTGCATGGTCTGCAGGGGACTTGGGCACTCACAAGCGGAGTGTTGCCTTCCTCTGGGCTGGTCCCAGCTCTGACCCCCATCCCTGCCCAACCAGCTCACCCAGGTGACACCAGTCTTGGGGCACAGGCATGTGTGTGCCAGAGAGGTGATTATGGGGTTACCCACACACAAGCAGCAGCAGGACAGGGCCTTACCGCCTCTCTTCCTTTGCACATCGCTTCCTCCTTCAGCGGCTCCAGGCGTGGGCTCTGCATTTAACACCACAGGAAAAACCACCGTTACTGGGAGAAGCTTGCAAGAAGTGGCAGTAACCCCCAGCCCGACCCAGTGTGACAGACAGGCACCGCTCTGGGGTTGTTTCTTTGGGTACCTGGGGGAGAACACATATCTGTGGGGCTCAGTAGGTCCAGACTGACCTCTCAGACCAGCAGGGACCATGCAGAAGCCAGGGGAGGGTCAGCAGAGCTGAGGGGAGAAGGGGGGCTTTGGAGACAGCAAGGGATGAACAGCTTTGCAAGTCTGGGTCTGGTCAGTGGTGGCAGCTCTGTAATGATGCCAGGGCTGAATACCAGGGCTGTGGGCACAGGGAGAGGTCCCAGTACCCACCTGGCCAGCGCTGAGGTGTGATGCCCCCAGCCCACCTCCCCTCTGCTGCCCACCTTGCACTCCAGCTTCTCGATGAGCTGCTGGAGCCTGTTGATCTGCGCCATCCACTGGCTGTTGTCTTCAATGGAAACGCCTGCAGGAGAAAGGGCAGGGAGATGTCACCAAAAGAGCTGACTTTGGTCATTGCAAAAGCTTGCTTGAGACCCAGAAAACCACAAAAACTCTAATTTAAAACAAAAAAAAAACCCCCAAACTGGTTTTTGTCCTGAAACTTTTCCCTCAATGACCGAATTCCCTTGATACTTGAGACACAACATCCCACAGAAGCTCCAGCTGGTATCTGGGAGTGATGGTCCTAGCTCCGTTCTGGACAACCCCCGCCATGTCCCGTGCCTGCTGGTCCCACACCCACTCCCAGCTCCAGTGGGGCAGGGACACCAGCCCGAGGGACGGCTGGGCTGCAGATACCTGTCGTGAGCATCCCGGAATAGGGGTCTGTGGGAGACAGGCAGATGTTCTTCTGGCCTCTGCGCCCACACCGTCTCCCTGGCCTCAGGCCAACCGAGGTCTCAGACTTGTTTATGTCCTTCCTGCAAGAATAAAATGCAAAAGGAGGGGATGGAGTCATTTGCTACACGGGTCAGTGTCACGGCGGGCTGGGAAGGGGCAGATCCTGCTCCTGGATAGCCCTCCCAGGGGCACTCTAATTAGGAGAATAAAACATCTCTTTGATGAGGAAAGGCTGAGGGACTTGGGTCTGTTTACTCTGGAGAGGAGAAGGCTGAGGGGGATCTGATCAACATCTATAAATACGTCAAGGGTGGGTGTCAGGAGGATGGGGACAGTCTTTTGTCAGTGGTGCCCAGTGAGAGGATAAGAGGGAACAGGCACAAACTTGAAAATAGGAGGTTCCATCTCAACCTGAGAAGGAACTTCTTCACTGTGAGGGTGGCAGAGCCCTGGCAGAGACTGCCCAGAGAGGTGGTAGCGTCTCCTTCTCTGGGGACATTCAAAACCCACCTGGACATGTCCTGTGCAACCTGCTCTGGCAGGGGGTTGGACTGGAAGATCTCCAGAGGTCCCTTCCGACCCCATAGCATTCTGTGACCCACGAGTCCTGCAACCCTCACAAGCACTGGTGGGGAGAGAAGGACCAGCACATCCCACCCCATTACCTCTCCCGTCCTGCCTGCTCCTCCACGGTGTCAACAGCACACTCAAGCGAGGCCTGCAGGGACTGCAGCTGGTGCATGGTTTCCCGCAGCAGGAAACGGGTCAGGAACTGCTCCATCTTCGAGGAGGTCTCGTACCTCTGTGAGGAAGGAGAGAGGATCCATCAGATGCCTCTTTACTGGGGGGCAGAACCACATCTGGATGGGGCTGGCCCTTAAATTAACCCAACGGAGCAGATTCCAGTCTAATTTTTAGTAGGAACAAAGACCCTGTAGAACAAAAGCACCTTCTGGGTGCACACCTGTGAAGCCATGAGAGCACAGCATGACCACCCCCCCATCCCAGCACCCACAACCCCCTGAGAACTGTGGAGGACCATGGATGGACACTCCAGAGTCACAATAAAGGCCACTTGCAGAAATACCCCCCCAGCTCCACGGAGGTCTCCAGGGCAGGCAGAGCCTTCCTTGCTGCCCCCAACAGTTCCCACACTGCCTTACTTGCACCAGAGCTTTTGGGACTAGGCTGGGGGGGGCTGAGAGCCCACACTGTCCCCCCAGGTGCAGTCAGACCCTTCCAGGGAGCACCCCACCACTGGCAAAACAGGGCAGCAGGCTGGTTTCATGCCCTCTCTCCCCAGCAAGACAGCACCAAGCCTCTCTGCTCCAACAGGAAGAGGTCCCTGCTGAATTCTTGACATGGACTGGAGCTCAGGGCCACCCCACAGCCTGTCCCCATGTCACCCATTGAATGTGAGGGGTGGTCTGGCAGGAACATGGGGCTCTGTGCCCTTTCTTCCCCACCCTTCTCCCCCATCTGACCTGCAATGAGCACACCACGGTCATTAGCACTGGGGGCATGGGAAAGGCAGGTCCAGGGGGCTCAGGAGAAACCCTGGGAGAATGAAAGGGTCACCATGCATCCTGGCAAGGTGGCAAGCTGGCCCAGGGGACATCCAAACAGGGGGACGGGATGCACACCATGCACCAGGAGCATATCTGAGAAGCAAGGAAAGGCAGAGGAGTGCCTGGACACACACAGAGACACTCCAAACTCCTTCCTTCCTTCATTAGCTGTGACCACAGATCCTCTTGGGCAAAAGTCTGGATACAGTGAGCAGCCACAGCCCAGAACATGGCTCCTTTCCACATGCCACGGGTTCTGCTGGCAGCACCATTCCCTGCAGCCTGGTCCCACCACTCTACCTCCCTGTCCAGTTTTCACTTCTTGGAGTGAAACATCACCTGGAGTTTTGTCCTTGTGCTGTTAGACATCCTGGGGACAATCTCCAGGCCCCCAGGGATGAAGACAAGGTACCCAAGGAAGGAGACAGGAGGAAAGGCTAAGTCATGTACCCAAAGACACTTCTAGGGCAGGCACAGTTGTCCTCTGCTGGAGTTGAGATGCAGTCTCCCTTGCAAAGTAGGTGCCTGGACCTGGTTTGCCCCTGCAAGACTCCTCTTGTTCCTCCCAAAGCTACTTCCAACCAAAGCTACTCCAACCAACTTGGCCTTGCAGAGCATCTAGGTGGTACCTCACCATGCCAGGAGGGACATGATGGGTAACACTATGCCATCAGATGGCTCCCTCCATGTTTCCTGGCTTTCCCAAGGGGACATGCTTAGAGTTGAAGACCCTGTTCAACAGCACAGGCTGCCAGATTTAGGTCTTGATGAGCCCGGAAAGAGTCACCACGGGTCCTGGTGGGGTGCTCAAAGGCACATCACTCACGTGGATGGCAAAGGGTGAGTACCAGGAGCACGGTGCCAAATGGAGGCACAAGATATTCCAGCAGGCAGATGATGACCATGCACCCAAACCATCCCACCAGCAGGGTACAGCTCATGCTGTGAATCCAGGCCATGCCAACTGTCTGGGTACAGCTGGTCCAGAGCGAGCCCCCACGCTCCCAGCTGGAGGCTGTGATGTCCAGAGCACTGCAGCAACGCTGTCCTCTTTGAAGACACTGCCTCTAGCTGCCAGCACGGGGAAAAGACACTGCTCCAGCAAAGCTCCTTCCAGTCCAGCAGGAGCCCTGAGGTCCATGGGAGCCAGAGTGATGGGAGTAAGGACCTGGGGAGGAGAAGGTGCCCGCACTGCAGCAGCTTTGCTTATGGGAGGTGAGCTCTGATCTTGGCAGTGAAGGGGCTCAGTTCTGGGTACTGAGCACGAGCCCTGGGAACTGAGTCTGCTCTTTGCAGTTCTCCAGTAAAGGCAATTTGGTGCTTCAGGGAGCCAGCTGGGCTCACTGAACGGGCAGAAAAGTGCTCCCCTGCCTTTACTGCTGCTCTAGTGAACCGACTCGGCTCAGCAGATGATTAGAAAAGGAGGAGAGGTTGCAAGGGGGAAGCTCTGCCCAGCTGTCACAGCAGACTCCTCTCCCCACTGCCAGGCCCCGTGCCCAGCTCCTCAAGAGACAAAGAAACCACAGGACATCACCATGAGTATTAAGAAAGACAGGACTGGTTGGTGGGAGGTCAAGAAAGGAGTCTCCACATGATGCAGGAGGGTTGGTTGCTCCACAGGAGCATCCACCAGGAAAAGTCAACCCCTTTCCTTGACAAGACAAGAAGACAGACTGGACCAGAGTTACCTCTGCCTTCCCTGTGGTGCCCTCACGCACGCCCAAGGCTGTGACAGACCAGAAGCCAGGCTGCTTTCACCCACCCAAGCACCATAAACACCCTCTTTCGTGGCCAAAATAGAGTCCAGCACTGCTAGTGCGTTCCTCAGGTCAAATATTTCCAACTGCTACTGTGCTTCTTTCCAACACACAGGAAAACTGAGGATCCTGAATTCCAGAAGCTCTGCACAAGAGCGCACAGACATGACCCTCCCAATGCTGGTGCCAAAGTTCTATTGGGGGGTGTAGGGGCGCAGTGGGGAAGGTCGTGAGACCCAGATGGTTTTCTGGTTCCTCCACACCACAGCTGAGCCTCCAGCCCAGTCCTGGGGCTGTTGGCACGACTGCAGCCAGCCAGGAGAGGAGGGAAGTGGAGAGAATGGGCTCATCTACCAAGCTCTACCAGTCATCAACCTAACACCAACAAACCCACCCATGGCCCATGGCCCTCAGCACCACATTCGCCGAGCTTTTAACATACCTCCAGGGATGGCAACTCCACCTCTTCCCTGGGCAACCTGGTCCAAGGCTTCACAACCCTTTCAGTGTAAAAAATTTTCCCTAATATCCATCTAAACCTCCCCCAGTGCAACTTGAGGCTGTTCCTCTTGTCCCATCGCCTGTTCCATGGGAGAAGAGACCGACCCCCCCTGCTACACCCTTCTTTCAGGGAGCTGGAGAGAGTGAGAAGGTCTCCCCTCAGCCTCCTTTTCTCCAGGCTGAACACCCCCAGCTCCCTCAGCTGCTCTCCATCAGACTTGTGCTCCAGACCCCTCATCAGCTCCATTGCCCTTCTCTGGACACACTCCAGCCCCTCAAGGTCTTTCTTGTCGTGAATGGCCCAAAACTGGACACTGCAACTCGAGGTGGGGCCTCACCAGTGCCCAGTACAGGGGGATGGTCACTGCCCCAGTGCCGCTGGCCACACTGTTCCTGATACAGGCCAGGATGCTGTTGGCCTTTTTGGCCACCCAGGAACACTGCTGGCATGTTCAGCCCAGTCAACCAACACCCCCAGGTCCTTTTCCATGAAGCAGCTCCAGCCACTCTTCCCCAGCCTGTCTACCCTCACACAGGTAATCCTGATGTCCTTCATGGTAGATGCTGGTGCATGAAGTTCTACTGTGGGAACAGGGAAGGGTTTCCACAGACATCATGTCACAGCCAGTGGAGGGCATGTTCAGCCCTCCCTGAGCCCCACAGCTTGCCCCAGCTCAGTCCTTACACCCAAAACACGCAGGGACAGTCACCATCCTGGCACACTACCCTGTAAAACCCAACAGCAAGCCTGGGNGGACAGAATCTACTTGGAGGCCTGTGTCTAGTGGAGTCCCTCAGGGATCAGTACTGGGACCAGTACTGTTCAATATATCCATCAATGACTTGGATGAGGGAATGGAGTGCACTATCAGCTAGTTTGCTGATGACACCAAACTGGGAGAAGTAGCTGACACACTAGAAGGCCGTGTTGGCATCCAGTGGGACCTGGACAGGCTGGAGAGTTGGGTGGGGAGAAACGTAATGAAATAGAACAAGGGCAAGTGTAGAGTCTGGCATCTGGGCAAGAACAACCCCAGGTCCCAGTATAGGTTGGGAAATGACCTGTTGGAGAGCAGTGTAGGGGAAAGGGACCTGGGGGTCCTGGTGGGCAGCAGGATGACCATGAGCCAGCACTGGGCCCTCATGGCCAAGAAGGCCAATGGCATCCTGGGGTCTATCAGAAGGGGGGTGGTATCAAAAAGGCTTTGGGCAGCACTGCTTCAAACCACAGCTCTCAAACAGAGCTGGAGCATATTCCCTCTGAGCTTTG
The DNA here is from genome assembly GCA_013400555.1 of Jacana jacana. Classification (NCBI taxonomy): domain Eukaryota; kingdom Metazoa; phylum Chordata; class Aves; order Charadriiformes; family Jacanidae; genus Jacana; species Jacana jacana. The sequence goes on from VZTM01025494.1 coordinate 110,154, forward strand.
GTTTCATAATTTCCCTCTCTCTCCTCCTTGTAGCTCGTGGCCCTGGCATGGTCTGAGCAAGCCAAGTGCATCTCCCAGGCTCTGCTTTTGCTGTGTTAACGAAGCAGCCTGTGCTCTCTATTTTCCTCCTTGTAAAGTGGGCTCATATTTACACAAGCTGATTTGCAGTTGTGTAGTAAGTACCTGGAGGATGCAGGGTTGAAGAAGCCTGTGGCAGAAGATGGACCATGCCCTATCCAAGAGATGCTGCAGTTCAGCTGGTAAGACCCAGCTCAAGTCAGAGATCCCCTTCTTCTTCCAGCTGGTCCAGGTATCACTGCCTCCTCGGGAATCACACAAAGCTCTTAAAACACAGACTGGGGAAAAACAGGCAGGGACTGAAGATCCTTCTACATCTGTTGACTCCACAGCCCTGCTCTGGAAGCACAGCTTTAGCTTTATGGTGAGGGCTGTTAGACCAGGCAGGTCTCTCCCAGCCTGCTCAGCACAGCAGCATCTCCAGTAAAAGCCACTCCCTGGGATGAAGCTCTTCCAGGAGAGGGGTCTCTCTGCCAAACTGGGGCCCTCAGTCCACAGCCGTGGTGGCATTAGAGGTGTTTGAGTCAACAGAAACAAGAGAGATGTGCAATATGGGAAGTCTCTGTTCTCTGCACCCTCCCCTGGCTCACAGAGGTGAGAGCTTTGGCTAAAATCCAACCTAATAAACCTGCTAATCCCATAATAACCCAAGATTGAGTCCCATTCTGGAAATACAACCCTGGGAATATATTTGAGTCACAGCCAGTAAGAATGCATCATCTTTGCCAGGCTCTAGCAGACTTCCCACAGCTCTGCAAGAGCCATGACCACGGGGTTGGAGCATTGCCCTCTCCTGCCTTCTCAGAGCCCAGTGGACCAGGGAAGCATGGGGAGATGCTCCTCAGAAGGGTCAGTCTCTCCATCGGGGCACCCAGGAACTCAGGGCTGGGATCAGAGCAGCCAGGTCAGCGCAGCCCTTGCCTGGGTGAGAGCAGAGCTGTGAACAGTATACTGCCCTGGGCCCCTGGCTCCAGGCAGATCCAAACAGGGGTGGGAAAGGCAAGGCCACAAAACTGTGTTTCAACAGGGCAAACCTGCTTCTCTTTGCCAGGGAAAACCCGTGGCACCAGAAACTATGATGAGAATGAATGCATCATGCCAATGCTGTGAAGCAGACAAGTAATTGTGCTGTTCTTTGCACAAATACATGAATATACAAATTCATTACCAACCCCCCCCCCAAAAAAAAACCAAACCCAGAGAAGAAGAGGTTAGAAGAGAACTAAACCAGAGCATAGCTCTCTTCAGAGGATTCATTCTCCCCCCCTGGGGACTTGCAATTAATAACTTTGAGGGTGGCCAGGCAGCTGAACCAAAGATGAAATGCATTTTCCAGTGATTCCCTCTCCTGGTATGAAACTCCCAGTGCACAGGGAGACGCTGCTGAGGCTGTGTCTGGCCAGAGAAAAACTCCAACAAGAAAAGACTCTGACTGATGCTACAGAGGCACAAACACCACACTGATGATGCTGCAGAGCCAAGAGCAGGACCAGTCCCTCTTCACTTCTCTGTCTGATCAGTACGTTAGGGGACGGCGTGCAGGTGGGCGATGCCCTTCATCTGCTTCTTACCAAGCATCAAACCAGCCCATCTAAGGGAAAGAAAGGTCTGGCCCTTCCCTTGGCTGTAAAACAGCATCAGCCCCAAGCACACAGTGAAACCATTTCAGACATTTCAGATGCAAAGGGGGCTGCTGGTCCCCCAGGAGGGTCCCTTCCACTACTGGCCACTGATTTTGAACAGCTGTATTCAGCCCTGATGACCTCTGCTCTTCAGCACAGAACCCGGGGCTGACAAAGCAGGAGGCTGCTTGCCCTAATCAGCAGCCTCCAATCTGCCTCCCACCAGTACAAGCTGCACTGAGAGCACTCACCACAGGGGTGAACTCAACACAAGGCTGGGAGTCAATGAGTCTCACCATTTCCCACCTTCTCCCCAGCACCTCGCTTTTTCCCAAAGCAGCCCTCCTGCCACAGTGCCTCCTGTCCCCTCTCTGCCACTGTGAGCACAGGCTGTGCTGACCACAAACTGCTGCAGTCAGGCTGGAGAAGGCTTGATCCCCACAGTCCCCATTTCACACCACGATGCTTTGGCTCAGAGACACAAGGCAGATCATCAGCGATGCTCCCAGACGTGTCCCCAGGTAGGACCCCACAAGTGGTCTGCAAGGAGCTGTTGAAACAACCTCTGGAGAAGACAACTCCAGAGCACAAAAGCACCAGCTCTACCCTTCTCCTCCAGGCTCTACTTCTACAGCACTCACCACACATGGACACAACTGAAGCACTCACAGGCAACCCCAATGATATGGGAGATGCCACATATCCTGCCCTCTGACACCTCAGTTAAACACTGAGCAAGCAGCTAACATCACCACAGCTTCCATTACACAACTGCCTGCCCCACCACCCTCCCACAGTCCCATCCTTACCAGTTTGGTTTTGTCCATGGCTACCAGGACTGCAGAGTTGAGAGCTTCTAGGGCAGAAAGCACATTCCTGTATTCTCCGAGATATGCCGAGAAATAATCTGTAGCAGGAGAGAAGACCATGGTGAGCTTCCTGAGGGCCTCCATCCCTGCTTCCCTTGTGCCTGCTGCTTCCTGCACGCAGAACAGCGCTGCAGGGGGGCATTCACATCCCTTTCCAGGGTCATACTCCCACACGGACTGATATGAAGAGTCCTTTCCAACCCCCAGAGACAAAATGTCCCATCCCCTTGGGAGAAGCACAGATGTCCCCTTTGCTGGGGTTCAGGCATAGGGACTGCCAATGCCACTTGACTGCACAACCCTGCCCAGGTGAGATGTGCACAAACCACAGACCCCCAAGAGGGGAAGCTCTGCGAGGCAGGAACATCACCCTACTTACCACACAGCTTCTCTGTGTCCACGTTACTGCAAGAAACAGAAAAAACAAGCTCTTGTTAGATGGTGGGGCTGGTTTTGGAAGAAAGTTGTGACGGGCAGAGCCTGGAGGGCTTCAGCCCCCAGTGGACTTACTGGTCCTCCCATGTATTTTCAAAAGATGTATTAATAAAATGAAAAGCTGCACCAAGTTTAGAGCCAGCAGCTCAGGAGCCACGTCCAGCACCTGCAGCATCCAGGCAGGACTGCAGAGCATCACCTCTGCTTCAGGGGCTGAAGGAGCAAGCAAAGCTGCTCCACCAGCATCTCCTGGAGCTGGGATGTGCTGGGAAAGGTTTGTGAGAGCAGGAATGGGGCTGAGAGAAGGGTGGGGGGAGGCAAGCAGTGCCCCACAACCCTGGATTGGCAGCCCCTTTTCTGAGCCCTGGAGCTGACAAGCCCCAGAAGCTGCTTCTTCAGCCCAACCTCTTCTCCCAAAAGTGCAAAGCATTTGGCCAAGGCTCCCTCCTCGTGTCTTCCTCAATCTCAGCCCACGTCCTCCCCTCCTGACTGCCCCATGGCACTGGGCCCTCTCCTCTCCCACCCATCCCATGGGTGCCCCCAGCTGCTCCTCCTCTTCTCCACCTTCAGAGCCCTGGTGATATGGGGCTGCCTCCAGGCTCCCAGGGCAGGGGGCTGCATGGCTTCACAGCCCCCAAGAGGGGTTGTTCCTGCTGTGAAGGACATTAAACCAGGGATCTGGGTGCAAAACCCTGAAGGCAGGGACCAGCCCCCTGTCCCTTTTCACTGCAGTGGAGAACCAACACTGGCATTCCCACAGGGCTTGGAGAGTGCCCTCCAGTTTCTAATAGAAGTGCTGCTGGGGTGGAGAGAGAGGGGGAAACAGCCAGAAACAGCCACACATTTTTGGGTCAGGATGCCAAGCAGAACCGTGGGTTCACGTGAAGCTGTCAGATCTGCTCGGGTGGCCAAAGCCAGGGAGGCAGAGCTGCCTGTGACGCCCAGCATCACCTGCAAGGAAAAGCCCTGGGGTATTGCTTATTCAAATCAGCCTCCACTCAAGAAATTCTGCTGCCTTAAAACACCCCCAAAAAAATGATTACAACCATTTTTAATCCTGATTGGGAAAGTGGAAGAGAGCACGAAAAAGAGGTTTTTAAGCATTTAAGTGCTGTCACATGTGGAGGAACCGATGATACCTGGAGCTTGCTGGGCTGCAAGCACAAGGATGGCTGCAGTGCTGCTGCCCAGGGCAAGTCACACCACAGCCACATCACCCTGTCCCCCCATTGACACTGCTCACGGGGCAAAGGGACAAAACCACCCCCAGGTAAAACTAGAGGAGAATCCAGGGAGTGTCCCAAAACACCAAGCTAAGAACAAGTGTAATCATTCCAGCAAAAATCTTACTACAGCCTTTCCCCCCTAACATTGAAGGCTGGGTTCTACACCTCTCTGCTGGCCTTCCTCTCACTGGATTTTAACAACAGGCAGGGCTTCAAATGATAAAAACATTTTGGTGTGAGACATCACCACAGAGCCCTGGCAGTGGGAGTACAGACCCCTTGGTTTAGTTAATTGCATCAGGCGCCTTCTTAGGCGGCAGCGATGGGCAGTTTGAGACCGTGATTTGGCTCATCTATTTTAAACACCCACCAGGAGCTGATTAAGGCAGGGCTCTTGTGCACTGTCCTGGCACTGCAGACAGATTTTAAAGGGGATTAAAAAAACCAAAATAGTGTTTCCCTTGAGATGCAATACAGATCATCAGCAAACCCACAGCCCCTTCTCCTGCTGACTCCATTCCATCAGACTTTGCCGATCCCATCTCTGAGCAGCTTCGGTGCTCTGCTAGACAGAGGGACCAGTGCTCTGCTAGACAGAGGGACCGGGGTTTGAAGCACTAATTTAAATTGGAAAAGTGTCTTGCTCCTTTCTTAACTTTCCCCCCAATTTCTGAAAGCTGTCTGCAGCCTGCAGAGCTGCTGCTGCTGCGTTGCCACAAAAGACCTGGCACTGCAGTGTCGCCTGTGAGTCCCATGCCCCAGAGTAATAACTGCAGGCGCTGGCTCCCATCTGAGATGGGCAAAATTCACCAAAGAGGGGAGATGGACAGGAGTTGATAACAAAATATGCAGTGAAACACCTAAAGCATACATTATCCAGGTGTTTGCATCTGTCCTCAATGAGAACCTGGGGCTGGGACTGGTTTCACCAGGAAGAAGAGGCCACCAGCTGAACCTACTGCCCAGTTCCCCATCTCAGCTCTAGTGAGCAGGCATCCATGTGACAAATGGCTACTCTCAACACCAACCCTATTATTAGGAGATTATTAAAGACCTCTCTCTGTCTTGTTTGCTGCTTAGAACCAAATATGAACCATCAATCACTACCCACTGTTAAAAACTGAACCACTCGCCAAGATCTTGTGGCACAAATGAGCCCCCTGGGAGGCATCCAGTGGCAGATCTGCTCCCTTCCCAGTACAGCCTGCTCCATCAGCAACCCTGCGTGGCCACTTCTTCCCAGTCCCACATCCAGGGCACAGACAGGGGCAGGAGAGCACAAAAGGTACCATCCTCATGCTACCAGAAGCTACTTTGGACCAGAAACGAGGAGGAGATCACGCAAAGAACCTGCACATCAGACCCCAACCCATTTTGCAGGGCTGCAATAACGCAGCAGCCTTCCTTCGGCTCCTCTCTGCCATCCCCTCTCTCACTCACTCCAGTCTCCAAAGCTCTCATCCAGAGACTCTCTGCATCTCCACATAGCTGTATTTTGACTGCGCTCAAACCGCTGATTAACTGTAATTAAGCTTGAACTCCTGATGAAGGATCTCGCCATCATTGTGCTGTTGGGATTCTGTCAGAACGCGCCTGGAATTCATGCAAGAAAACAGCAATCAGCTTCAGCAAAGCAGATGGGAATTCTTTTCTTTTTATCATTTATCACGTTGGGAACCTCTGCTGCCATCACAGTAAATTAGTTCTGGTTTACCACAAACTGGGAAAGGTTTCCAAACCTTCCCAGCGTGACCCAGCGTGTTTCAGCCACTTCCCCATCGTTCAAAGACGAGCAGATGCTGTGGCTCCGAGTCCCTGATTAAAGCGAGGGGAGGAAAGTTCACACAAGCCCCTTCTTCCACAGGACCAGAGGCTTGAGGTTGTTTCCACTGGGAGATTTTAAAAAGCCACCAGGTCAGCACTCCCACCTCTTCCACTCGTGGCTCAGGGGCAGAGACACAGACTCTGGGCAGCCTGTGACCGCTTTCACACTAAGGAAGATTTGCCATCCCTTATTTTTCTACACTTTCCTGACAGATGCAGGACAAACAGCCACACAAGGCCCATGTGACACTTCCCTGGGCAGGTTTCAGAGTCTCCTGCAAAGAGCACTAGGCATGCAACCTGTGCAACACTACAATGTTCAGTCCAAAGCCCCCTGTATCCAATCCTCCTTTAAGTTGTCCCGGTGAGACCCTGGATCTGCTGCCATCCCACCTGGCTGGGCTGCAAACTGCACCCCAGCATCTCCCAAGAGGCTCATGCTGCAATGAAACTTCTTCATCCCTTCAAAAACATTTGTCTCTCCTCACCCAGATGTTTCAGTGGATGAAAACACCCCTTCCCAGGAAGATGAATCTCTGTTCTGCACCAGCACCAGAGCTGGTGTGGAGCTTTCTGACAAGTGGCCCTCACTGTTGGACCAACGTACAATAAAGAGTTGCATTCGGTTTCAACATCAATTTTTAAATGGCAGAGAATTAGAGCAAAGAGCTATTTTAAAGCCAAAATGGAAAAAAGTTCAGAAATGCAGAACAAAAAAAAGCCCTGTGGGGAAATGTAAAACCTGAACCAAACCCAACAGAGGTGCCTGATGCACAGGCCACAGCACCAGACTTGGGTGCCAGGCAGATGGGAGGTGGAGCAAAGATTGGATGGGAAGGACAGGGAGAAAAGGAGAGCATGGGACCAAGGGCTCTCTGGAAGGAGAACAAGTAACTCCTGAGACCTCTGAAATACTGATCATCCCAGACATCAGCTCTGGGACCCAGGGGAGCAGGTTGGCAGTGATGGGTGAGGGTCAGGACATGTCCAGGCAGCGCTTTGTTACCCAGACAAGGAGTTTCTGCAAGTGCAAGGCAAGCAGGGAGCTCGGAGGAGAGAGACTGTCCACCCCACATCAAGGGGACAGTGGGGCACCTCTACAGCCCTTACACATCACCAGAGGTTGTACAAAGGAACAAGTGTCCCTGAATGCCTCAAAAACAAGTGCCAGAACATCCAGCTCTACACACAGACCCACAGAGACCTCTACAAGACCCAGAGTGCTGACTTCCCTTACTTGCTTGATTTCCATTCCCCGCTGCAAGCAGTCCCTGGGGACAGCCAGGGTTATGTCTCCCTGATGACAGGGCTGTCTTCAAGTCTCTTGTCCCAGCAGGCACACGGCCACACGGCTCTGGGTCGGGATCAGAACGCTCTGGCAGAAGCAGCGCTGCCCCACACCATACAATAAGCTGAACACCAGCCTCCCCTTCTGGGACATCCCACCTTCTCCTCCTCCATGAAGGTGCCGAAGAAATCATGTACAGTTCCCTGCTGCCACCTCCCGTCCTGCTCCCACTGTAGCTGTCCCATGCACTGACCCTGTGCACGTGTGCATGGACCATGCCAGGGACATTTCTGTCCCAGCCAGGGACAAAACAAGAACTACATCTGCAGGGGCCTCAGGGCTGGACTCTCCCTTCTGCTCTCGCAGAAACGAGGGCACTCTCGCAGGGTGGAGGGACGGTGTCTCCGACGTTTGCCTGAAGTCTCAGAACACAGGGATTTGGAAACCAGCTCCGTCCACGGGGTCCCTTCTGGTTTTCATGGGAGATCAAAGATCCATTGGTCATGCCCTGCTGATAGATGTCACTGGCTCAACGCTGCAACTGCCACGTTGTCATGGCTACTGCATTGTCATTACGGGTAATGAGTTATAGAGACCACGGCTGCAGCCAGGGCCGTGCTTGGCTCTTGGAGACAGCCAGCTCACACAGGGTCCTTCTCTCAGTACCTCTTATCTGCTCTAGACAGACAAGGAAGAGGGTGGACTTGATGACCTTTAAAGGTCCCTTCCAACCCAAACTATTTTACAATCCTAAGAAGCCTGACCTGAAAGTGATGGCAAACGAGGACATTTTCACCATTCAGTTAAGGGCACGTTAAAACTCTCTGCTTTGCTGCAAGCCATGTTTTTCCAGCAGTATCATATGGGGGGTGACTCCAAGGTCACCCCAAAATGGAGTGAGAGGACAGGCAATGGCACACTGCTAACTCCCTGGGGTCACAGCCCAAAGAGACAGAGGTTTTTTCCAGGAGACACCTCCCGCTGCCCACATCCAACGAGCCCAACTGGCAGGGACAGGCAGCAACGGGCAGACAGCAACACCAGGGGCTGCACACACCAGCCCCCTTCTCTGTCCCATCACCAGCAAAGAAGCACCAGCAAAACCCACCACCTCGACACTGGGCAGGAGTCAATTGTCCCATCCCCACTGCCTAAGTCCTGGGTGGATGATGTGGGGACTTACAGCCAGGGATGGCAGAGTATTCGCTGTGGCTCTGCGGGATTTAGTGGCTGATGGCATCTTGGCATGGCAACAAGCCCTCTGTGCCACTGCCCTGGCTCCCTGCAGGGTCCTGGGACCAGTGTGTGCAACTAAGGCTGCTCCCAGTATACATCTCTCTGGTTGAAGGCATCAGACTGGAGCAGGTCATGCTTCCTGGGGTGCCAGGGAAGTGACACAAGCCAGAGCAGAGCCTGCCACCAAGACCAGGAGGAAGCTGCAGCCACCTTCTCCCTCAGCAGCACCCCTCCATTTGAACAGGCAGCCCCATGACATGCAATTTATCAAGGGCTCCTTCACAGCAGGGCAGAGGGACCCCAGCAAGGACACACTGACATCCCAAAGACTAGGCTGAGACACCCAGCCGAGCCAAACAGCCTCCTCTAGATAGCACCAGTCAAGAGGAGCCCAGGGTGGAATGCAATTACTTCTCCTGCTCTTTGAGGGTTTCTTTTTTTAAAAGTAGCTGGCCTAAATTCACAGTTACACTAACGAGGCCCACCTCTGGTGGAGAGCAGCTCTTACGTAAGTGCAAAGCGGTTCCCTGTGTCAGCAGTGGCAAAGTCTGCAACTCTGCCTCGTCCTGGTGCCACCACAGGCTCCTCCTGCAGCCACACAGCCTGCTCTACGGAGCTGTGTGTTTCTGGGAGACGTTTTTCAAACTAAAGTAATGTAATTTTAAAGGGATAGTTGCTGTTTCAGAACCACAGTTGATCTCATAACGACTCTTCTCCAAATGTCTGGCTTCCATCATCACCGAGGCTTGTACCTGATGGCCAAAAGGGGTTTGTAACATCTGTGTGTTACAAGGGGTAGGTTTATCTCACCCTGACTTATCCCACCCACCTCCAAACATCCTCCAGCTACAGCCAAGCAGGTTTATATTCTCCTTGGTCTCCCCTCCCCTGTGCCACCCCGGTACTTACTCTGAATGACGCCTGTCAATGCCACTGAACAACTCCCACAGCTCTTCTGAGCTCAGGATCCCATCAGCAAAATAGTTCTTGAACTCCTCAAACGACAGCTTCCCATCATCTGCATTTAAATAAAAGGGGAGAATAATTATCTAGCTGCAGAAAGAAACATCCAGGCTCCAGCGATCCTCCCAGCAGCCTCTCTACCGGGAGCGTGGGACGCTTGGGCGTGTGGTGCATGGTAATTAGAGCAGATATACCTCGCTGAAAGCGTGTCCCACTGGTCCCCATCAAAACCCCAGGAGTGCTGGCAAGCAGGGCCACTCCTGCTGGAATTTCAGGTGAGAATTTTAGCCCCTTGCAAAAGCTCCCACTGCAACGTTTTCAGAAACCCGTGCAGACACTCTGTGCTTAGAGGACTGTCCAAGCACAGTCCATTACAAACAGCAGCGAGGATCAGGTTTGTATGGAAAGAAAATTTCTCCATTGACTCAAGACCCTTTTCCTTTCTCTCCATGGAGGACTTCAGCTCCTGCACTGCATTTGCTTGTGCAGCAAGAGCAGTTCCCGGAGCCTGCAAGCTTCTATGAAGGAGACGAGCCCAAGAGGGGCTGTGAAGGCTCAGAGAAATGACCTGTGATTTTGGACTTCTTGGGTTTTGTTATTATATTGCTTTTTTAGATTAAAAACTGGGTAGCAGAGCTTAACTCTCAGACACCAGGAGCTCCAGCAGGCACTGAGGAACAAGGCCACCCAACTGGGGCACCTGGAAAACCCTGGACTGAGCCCAGAGACCGAATTCCATGCAGGTGTCAATCCTGCAAAGGATGGAGCAGAAGCCTGATGGCCTCTGGGCTACCTGCTGCCCAGCTTGTTCTGCCTTCTGTCATCACTGCTAGTAGCACAGAGAAGAGATGGTGTGCATGCAGGCAGAGGAAGGGCTTGAAAGGGTCTCTGTCCTGCATAGAGCATGGATTGGGGAACCCAGTTCCCCAGCCCCTGGCCAGACCCTTTTCTCCAGTGCCTTTTCCTCCAGGTAAAGCAGAACAGCACTTTTTCTGTAGCCAGAGAGCTGCTTGCCCTTATCCTCCTTCACTCTTTCAGCCAGACCTCCCAGCAGGGACAGACCTGGGGAGGGAAGGGGGAGGCAGCAACAGGAACAAAGCACTCACCGTTCTTATCGGCTCGTCTGAAAATCTGGAAGAGAAAATACAAGAGGGTTTAGTGAAGGAGCAGGGAGAGCAGCGTGGCTGAATGGTGAGCCAAGCAGCACCCAGCACTGTCACCACGAGAAAACCACCTCCTGGAGCCCAGGGAGCAGTGGAGAAAGCTCCCACTGCCAGGGCTCCCCCAGCTACTCCGAGAAAATTCCCCTTTGCAAACCATTACAGCTATTTCTTGCCTCCAATGCACAAAGCTCCCAGCACAGCTGCCGTTCTCCCAGCAAGCCCAGCACTCAGGTCAGGCATCTTGTAGAGAATACAGAAGGAAAACAAAGTAGGAAGGTCTTTGCTACACCCTTGGAAAGTGTTTAATTTTTCAGATCCTTTAAATGAAAGAACATTAAGCATAAAACCACTCCATAGTGGGAGCACTCCGTGCGTCACCAGTGACACTTCAACCCTCTGCACAGAGGAGCAGCTCTTGTCCTGCACTGGGTAATCACCTCTCACAACAATCCTGCCTGCAACACCTCGACATGCATGCACACTGTAATTAGTTATTAATGAATTAATTAATCCATAACTAATTCTGCCACAGAGCACAGCTGGAGAGCTGCTTTAGTTCAGAGTCTCAACCCAAGCTCCCGACCACGAGGCTTCTGCCCGTGACTCAGGAGAAAGCTGGGGCTTCTTTTCCCTGCCTGGCTCCTCTTCCACCAGTAACTACTGGAAGGTCAGGGGGTGACTCCAGGAGGAACAGCATCATTTCTGAAGCCTGGGAACATCTTGCCAGACCAAACACTACGAGGTTTTGGACAGCACATTCGAACAGAGGCGACGACGGGAAGCTCTGTGTGTGACTTTTCTAATCCTGCCGGTTGATGAAGAAATCTGAAGGTCTGAAGCAAGACAAGGAATGAAAAAGGGCAGGAAAAAAAGAGAAAGCAGACTTTATTATACTCTTTTCCACGCACCTGCAAAGCAGAGAGCACTTATCAAGCCGCCCCCGGACCAGCTCTGCTCCCTGCTGCATGAAGACGCGTCGCTGCCAGCTGCCCCCTCCACCCCCAGTTCCCTTTTGCACTGCTCCCTGACAGCTTTGTGGTGTGTTCTAAGGGCACAAGCCTACATCTAGCCACTCAAATGTCCCCCAAAAAACCACTTTGTGCTAAAGAAACAGCTGCTCAGAGAAACCCCTACTGCTTGCACCCCATGGAAGCCGCTGGCTTGCAACCGGGCAGAAGCTTTTCTGATACTGGTCCCAGCAGGGAACAGCCTGGTCCTTCCCCATGACTGAAAGCAGTAGCAGGGACACCTCCTTGGAGGATGCTCTTCTGAGCCAGGCAAGTTCCTCCCAGCCTGAGCTGCTTCAGAGCAGAGAGGCTGCCCTGAGCCGAGTAGCGTTAGATAACCATCCTTCCGGGACGCGGGAGGCTGCTTCCAGCCGGGCAGGCTGCTTCCCTCACAGCAAAGCAGGGCAGGCACTCCCCGAAGGACTCACTGGGATGCACTTTGGAGCTTCACCTCTGCCAGCTGAGACAGGAACCCACAGCTCCCACATGCTGGGGGTTTCTCTGGGTTTTAAAGCAAAAGGAACTAGGACAAAGAAAAAAAAAATGGGTTTGCTGGCACGTCAAGGGTCTCAAGTCCACAGGGTTACCCGTGCCAGAGCTCAAACCCTGCCACGTCCCTGCCGTGGACACCCCACTTTCTGTCAAGACAAAAGCTTAATCATAGAATCATTTTGGTTGGAAGAGACCCTTGGGATCATCAAGTCCAACCATCAGCCCTCTCTACAAGTTCTCCCCTACACCAGATCCCTCAACACCACATCCAATCTACTCTTANCTAGAGCTCTCTGTCATCAGAGGGACACATGGCTCATGCAGTGACATCTCTATGACTATAATGTCACTGCAACCAGCCCAAAGACAGCCAAGTGTCACCCAGGCAGTTAGCAAACGCAGATTCAAGTGAGGTGTAACATTTCTCACCCCCTGGCTGGCCTTGCTCAGCAGGGTCTGTCTGTGAGCTAATGGGGAGAGCACAATTTTGGGGGGAATCCCATGGGGCTGAGAAAGGTCTCTAGCCCAGGATGAGCCCACCTTGGTTCAGCCCAAACCTCAAACAGAGCTGATGCTGCTCCCTCACACAGGGGATCCTGTGCTCCAACAGTGTGTTAGAAATGCACTGCCAGTGCACACATGGCAGCTGCCTGGAGCTCACAAGAAGTAAATGTGGCGTGAGTACCCGAGCTGTGAGAACCCTGTGAGGTGAGAACACATCTGGACCATGTCCCCCAGGGATGGCAGGGCTCCTCACCGCCTCCAGCAAGGCCATCCACGGCCCATCCTGGCTGCAGAGGGGTGTCTCAGCGAGCACTGCAGACTCCAGAAAGCACTGATGGATCCTGTGCACGAGGCAGGATCCAACACCAGTCAAGCAGAAATAGCACAGAGCCTCTTCCACACTCCACAGGGTGACCCCCAGCACCCCAATCCCTCCCACACACACACGGTTTGCAGGCACAGAAATGGCAAAGGCAGGTGATCGCTGCTCCGGGTGCAAGAGCCTGGTGCAGACGGCAGCCCTGGGACAAAGCCAAGGGGAAAGTGATGCAGAGCCAGGCTGGGAATGGGATCAGGTCTGTGTCCGCTGCTGAAGAAGCCCTACAGGCAATCCCTGGCTTGCAATCAGAGCTGGCAGTCTCAGAAGCACAGGGACACTGCCTCAAGCCCAAGATACTTCCTTTAGCCTCCAGGCTCCTGGGCTCGGGTCCAAGCAGCAGCAGCAGCCCCGCACGACGCCTGCGGCAGCAGACGCACTGGGACTGATGGTACAAGCATCAGTGTCATTTATTTGGGGATGAACACCCACACACACACCAGGAAGGAGGGATTATAGGGCTGCTCCCTGCCTGCAGGGCTGGAAGCTGCTGGGTGCCAGCTTTTGGGGAGAGGACAGTTGTCCTGGGGACAATGTGTGCTTGTCAGCCACCCCAGGCTGCTGAGGGCTGTAGCCAGGCACCAGCAATGAACAGTGGGCTGTCCCAGCAGCTTCTCTCAACCTCTCGTACACCCAGAGGGGAGTAAGCAAACCCCAAGCCTGGGGAACGAATCTCCCTGAGGCTTGAGGTGTCTGCACAGAGAAACAACTGCGATGGCAGCACTGCAGTTCATACCACGCCTGCAGCGAAGCGTCTCAGGCAAAGCATTCCTCCTCCTCACCTCTCCTGAAAGCAGATGATCTGCAGGCAGGGAGATGGCAGCTCTGGTCCCAGTGGAAGCACCGTCTGCCACGTGGGATCTGTGCTGGGCAACCTTCCCTTCCTGCTGCCCGAGGGGCAGCCAGGGATCCCACCCTGCTGTGGTGGGGAGCAGCTCGCCCTGCCAAGCCTAGGGGGGCAGCTGGAGACCAGCCTGGACCCAGAAGCAGAGACATTAAACTCACCCAGCCAAGTTCCAGACCTGAGGCAGGAGCAAAGGGAGCCACGGGGAAGAGGAAGGGAAGCTGCTAGAACCCAGAAAGCAGCTGCTGGCGCTGTTAACACTTCCCATTATAATTGCTTTAATGACACCCTGAGGGATAGATGTGGGACTCTGGCGAGTTCCCTGAGGAGCTGAGCTGAAACACAGCTGTCACTACCAACCCCCCCCTCCAGCCCATCTTCCATCCGCCAAGTAATTAGTGTGGTTAATGATGCTGGCTGGAGAGCCCTGCAGCCCGAAATCTCCCAGCACCAAGAGAGAGACCCTGAGCCCCAGCTCGAAGCACCATCACAGCCAAGGGCGCTGTTCTTTCCACTGCTCCCTGGGGATTCCAGGAGGTCTCCCAGAGGGAGGACTGAACCAGGCAAGGTATTCACCTTCCCAAAGTGCTGCCTGAAATCTCCTGCTCTGCTCCCCTCCTCTGGGATGAACTGGGACATAGGGGGTGGCACCACCCAGACCAGGACAAGACAGAGATGACAGCCAGCACCATCCTAGGCTGTCCAGATGCTGGAGCACCGCACCAACCCTCGCCCTTAACCCTCCCTTGATTTCTCCTCTCCAGTCTCTACAGGAGGACAGGGGAAGCACCTCTGCTCACACATCTCCTTGGCTCCACAGGGTGACTTCAACCCCAGTGGTGTGGGACACAGGGCAACACAAGGGCTACTGGCCCGCCAGGGACCTGACCCAAGCACCCTACAGCTCACGAAAGACAGCCAGGAACAGGGGAGTTGAGTGCCTCTGATGTGCTCCAACAGTAGAGGTGGGCTCTGACCCAGGCTGTGCCACTTGCCCTGGAAGATGGCCAGACATATGGTCACCAGCCCACCCTGCCCTGGGGCCACAGGGCAAGGAGGCACTGCCTCCTGCAGAACCCTGGTTCCAGGGCACACAGCCCCCTCTCGACAGGGGCACCTTCACCAGGGAGCTTGAGGGGAGGTATCACACCAGTACCTCCCTTGAGAAAATGAAGACAGGCACTATCCACATCTTAAGCTCCCACAGCCACCAGGATGCCCAGCTGACCTCCAACCTGCACTCACAGCACCTTCAGCTCCCACAGCCACCAGGATGCCCGGCTGACCTCCAACCTGCACTCACAGCATCTTCACCTCCCACAGCCACCAGGATGCCCGGCTGACCTTCAACCTGCACTCACAGCATCTTCACCTCCCACAGCCACCAGGATGCCCGGCTGACCTCCAACCTGCACTCACAGCACCTTCATCTCTCACAGCCACCAGGATGCCCGGCTGACCTCCAACCTGCACTCACAGCACCTTCAGCTCCCACAGCCACCAGGATGCCCAGCTGACCTCCAGCCTGCACTCACAGCATCTTCAGCTCCCACAGCCACCAGGATGCCCGACTGGCCCCCAACCTGCACTCACAGCACCTTCAGCTCCCACAGCCACCAGGATGCCCGGCTGACCTCCAACCTGCACTCCCAGCACCTTCAGCTCCCACAGCCACCAGGATGCCCGACTGGCCCCCAACCTGCACTCACAGCACCTTCCCCCACAACTGCTGGTGCGTTAAGATGGACCGGGGGCTGCAGCGAGCAGTGGACACACTCTGCCTGTGGGATCCCACGGGTTTTTAACAGCTACACGGTCCCTTCCGCAGCCTTGCCTGCCAGCCACACACAGCTCCCACTCCCGGAATCACAACAATCAGCTCTTGATCAGGAGTGGGCTATTTCTAGCCATTCAAAAGGCCCTTAATTCAGGAAAAGGACACAACGCCAAGTGGTATTTAAGACATCACGAACCCACACCTTGATTCACAGCCTCAGGCCTAGAGCAGCAGCGGGGCCCGCTCGCTTGTCCCTTGGGTTTCTCTCCTCAGCCGGGGCAGGCGGGAAAGGGCCTCACCCTGACACCTACCTGTGAGGCCCGGCCATGGCTCCCTGTAAGGGGGCACCGCGGCCCGCCCTGGCCCCGGGGGTGGGACGGGAGAGGGGGCAGCTCGCCCTGC
>VZTM01025494.1:136944-151727 GCA_013400555.1 Jacana jacana
CCCTCCAAACCTGGCCTTGAACCCCTCCAGGGACGGGGCAGCCACAGCTTCTCAGGGCAACCTGGGCTACACCCCCCCCTCCAGCAAAGTTCTTCCCCAGATCTCATCTATACACTGGTACCATCTCGCAGCCCCAGTTCAGGGCAATTAATACACTTAATTAACGCTTGGCCCTTCTAATACACTCTCTGGAGCCTTTGTGCTGGCTGAAGAGCGTGAGCAACAGTTAGACCAGATGTTTACACACAGTTAATGTGGGGTTTTTTTTCCATCCGGGGAGAGAAAAAAGGGGGGGGGGGGCAACCCCCGGAGCTGGCCCTGCTCTCCTCCTCCCCAGGGAGCCCCAGCCAGGCGCTTCCTGGGGTGACGCAGGGTTGGGGACACAGCTGCCACACCAGCTGCTCCTGTTCCACGCACAAAGGCTGAGCTCCCCCCTCCACAACTTAGTTCATGATCTGGGGGGGTGGGGTGGTGGAGCCGGCTGCTCTCTGCCCCCCTTCTTTCATCCCTCCCCGGCCGCCCCGCAGCGGGTCTGGTCTGCAGCTCCTCTGAGGCGCTGAAAAAGCATGGTGGTGAGGTGAAGTGGTGGTGAAGACAAATGAAAGGCAAACACTTGGTGGGGAAGGCAGGGCAGGGGCTTTTCTCGCATCAATATGAGGGGAGGCAGATGAACCATAGAAGCACAGAGTGGTTAGAGTTGGAAGGGACCATAAAGACCTGCCCTGGGCAGGGACACCTCCCACCAGACCAGGTTGCTCCAAGCCCTCTCCAGCCTGGCCTTGAACCCCTCCAGGGATGGGGCAGCCACAGCTTCTCTGGGCAACCTGGGCCAGGCTCTCACCACCCTCACACCCATGAAGTTTTTCTCACATCTCATCCCAATCTTCCCTCTTCCAGTGTCAAACCCTTCTCTCTCATCCTATGTCTCACCACCCTCACAGCAGAGTTCTTCCCCAGATCTCATCTCCATCTCCTCTCTTTCAATTAAAAGCCATTACCCCTTACCTTACACTCCCTCATCATCCCTACACTTCCTCATCAAGAGTCCCTCCCCAGTTCTCCTGGAGCCCACTTCAGATACTGGAAGGGGCTCTATAGTCTCCCCAGAGCCAGGCTGAACTCCCCCAACTCTCTCAGCCTGTCCTCCCAGCAGAGGGGCTCCAGCCCTCCCAGCATCTCCGTGGCCCCACTCCAACAAGTCCATGTCCTTCCTGTGCTGAGGACTTCAGAACTGAACACAGTCCTCCAGGTGGGGTCTCACAAGAGAGAGTGGAGATAATCACCTCCCGTGACCTCCTGGCCACGCATCTTTTGATTCCTGTCTCCTGCTGAACTGCAGTATCCCCCAGCCCCACTGAGGAGTGGGGACATGCTCCCTAGACGAGCTGTCTGGTGGGTGCTGCCCAAGATAAAATGTCCTGTTTCCACGGCCCAACTCGGTCACAACAAGGATGAAGAAGGCTGATTTGTACCCACAGCTGGGCTGGGCTTGGGCTGCCTCACACACGGGGACACTCGGGCCCCTGTGGGTCCCCATGTCCATGGGGGTGCAGATGGGGCTGGAGCTGTATCTATGCTGCAAAATCATCTCCTGGTGGTAGGGGCAGGCAGGATGCAAACCTGCAGCCCTCTGCTTGGTTGACCTTAGTATGTAGATGCCCCAGAAGCAAATGTACTGTCCTTGTTGTCCCTAGCATGGTCCTGCTTTCCCATTGGAGTGGGCTGAGCTGTGGCCCTGGAAGGGCTGCCTGGTGTGAAGGGAAGCGTGACCTCCCCCAGGGTCTCCTGCCAATGCTCCTGTCCCCAGCTTTTCGGTTCAGGTGACGGTGAGCTGACAGCACGGTGTTCTCTCGCCACAGGAGGGGGCAGCCCAGAGCCCTGTGCCGTTGTCCCACTGCCACCACTGCCCAGACTTCACCCGCTCTCTGTCTCCATCACCTTGTTTTCTACAAGAACAGATGCCACTTTCTGATCATAGAATCATTCAGGTTGGAAGAGACCCTTGGGATCATGGAGTCCAACCATCAGCCCTACTCTACAAAGTTCTCCCCTACACCAGGTCCCTCAACACCACATCTCATTGACTCTGAAACACAGTTAGCACAAATGGAATAACTAAAGCTTACTTGAGGCATAAGGAGGGTATCACTGGGTTAGGTGTCTTCTGCATCCTGGTGCCCAAAAGCTGGGAACTGCCCATTTTTTTTTGCATCTTGTTACAGAAGACTGCACTGTCACAACTCCACGGCCTCCTGAGGCATCAGGTGGTCTTGGATGCCGGGATAAACAACTGAAGCTCTGTAACTTCCTTCTCTCGTGCGACGTTCTTCAAGCTCAACATCCCTCTGGAGAGTCTTTCGGTAGGAGCAGCAGGGTGACAGAGCCCTTGTGTTTCAGTGGGAGTCACCGAGGAGTCCTCAAGCCCTTTGGGAGTAAGTCCCTCTGCCAGTGCCGTCTGTGCTTTACCTGCGACCTGGAGCGAGTCACTCTCGCCGGGGCAAGTTCCCCTCCCGGCAGGTTCAGAGCCCGGTCGTTGTGGTCGTGAGCCTGAAAGGCAGGTAAAGCATCAGAGCAAAACCCAGAGCTCCCTCAGAACTTCACCTGGAACAGGTAGAATGGGATGCTTTGAGAAGGGGAGGGAAAAAAAAACCCCACTTTAAGATAGGACTGACATCAGTTTGGAGACACTCATGTGGCTTCTTATGGGCTGGGGAGGGGGACTCATCAGGGGAAGGAGCCACGGGGCAAAGGGGAATGGTTTTAAATTGAAAGAGTGGAGATTGAGCTGAGCTGTGGGGAAGAACTTCTTTGCTGTGAGGGCAGTGAGAGCCTGGCCCAGGTTGCCCTGAGAAGCTGTGGCTGCCCCATCCCTGGAGGGGTTCAAGGCCAGGTTGGAGGGGGCTTTGGGCAACCTGGTGTGGTGGGAGGTGTCCCTGCCCAGGGCACGGGGTGGCACTGGATGATCTTTAAGGTCCCTCCCAACCCAAACCATTCTATGAGCCTCCAGTATTACAACAGCTAGAAAGCAGGAGTGTCAAACCTACAAACCAGGACACGGGAGGCTTTATCCTACAGCTTCCCAGTGCTCTCCTCACAGAGGGACCTTCTTCTGCTCAGAATCAGGACCTCCCTTACCTGCCCCTGCCAGAGGGAGCTCCTCATCCAGGGACTGCTTCATCTCCACCACTACTGTGGCACATTCCAACCTTTTAGCTTGGAGTAGGTACTGAAGTCAGCTGTTTGTGTATGTCCTTGTTTTGGTTGGTGGTGGGTGAGGCAGGTTCAGACTCGTATCCAGTGCCTTGTACTCACGCCCTGCGCTGGCAGACGGCCCTGCCGCAGGCTGTCTGCCCTGAAGAGGAGCCGATGGTCGGATTCTGTCACCTGAAAGGTCCCTTCCAACCTACCCAGTTCTATGGTTCTATGGTCCGGGTAAGGACTAGGCCCACAGGCTGGAGCCAGGACTCCACACGCACACGAGGCAGTCACAGAAGAGTCACGTGCAACCACTCCTGTGGGTTCCTGGTGTTTAGGATGGATATTAGGAAGAATTTCTTCCCTGAAAGGGTTAAGAAGCATTGCAACAGGCTCCCAGGGAAGTGGAGTCCCCATCCCTGGAGGGATCTAAAAGCTGGGCAGATGTGGTGTGAGGGACATGGGTTAGTGGGGGTTTGTCTCAGTGTTAGTTGATGGTTGGACTCGATGATCTGAAAAGTCCCTTCTAACCTGGATGACTCTAGGAATGTACAACTGCCAGGCACCAAGGAGCAGCCTGCCCTGCAACCACGTCACCTCAGGAACACCCAACAGGACAGATGGGGGTTTGTTTGTTTGTGGTTGGACTCCATGATCTCAAAGGTCCATTCCAACCATGAAGGTTCTGGGACTCTTTTCTCGCTGCAGTGCAAGAGCGGGTCACATTCTTTCCCATTTACACTGGGTTTGAGTGTGTCCAGTTTGTATGTGCCCCAAAGCCCCAGCAGATACGGTCACACAAAGTGATCCATCAGCTACTGCATAGGAAAGCTCATGCCTAAAAAAAACCCCACTCAACCCCCCCCAGAATGATGACAATTCTCTTTGCAGGAGGGATCCTTACCCAGGGCAGCAGCTAAATCTGACAGCGTGGTCAAAGTTCCTCCAAACTGTTAACACAAGGGCACAACTGAGGCCAAAAATGCCCTCTGTGCATGACTTCTCTACATACAGGACCAGGAACATGCAGTGATTAAGCACTACTTTCTATATTTTAGCTGGATAATGATGACAGGAAAATGAAGACCAAAAAACCAGGTTTTAATTATAATTATAATTCTAATGTGCTCAGTGCACAGCATTCCACCATTCAGAGAGAACCAAACTGCAGAAAGTCTTACACTGGATGCTGTACAACACACACAGCACGAGGAGTCAATCCCTCGAGGACAGAACTACTCCCAAGAACCCACTGCCCCCCCTTTCACACCCTTTAAAACCAAACCTCCAGGGATTCCTACAAGCATCCTGACCAGCATCATTCCAAGTTACCCCAGTTTAGCTCCTTTGCCTTATTCTATGCTGTCAGAAAACCTGGGTTACACAGCAATTAGCACAGAATCTGTATCAAAAGCAGAGGTAAAACCAGCTGCATCCTGGGTTACACAGCAATTAGCACAGAATCTGTATCAAAAGCAGAGGTAAAACCAGCTGCATCGCAGGGCATTTCGTTTGTTTCCCCCTTCCTCATCCACCAGCGTCTCAAGGGAATGAAAATTCTGGTAAGACAAAAAGTTACCTCCTCCAACAATCTGGTGTGAACACACAGGTTGGAAATTCAAGATTAGCACCCCAAAATTATCAACAGTTGCAGCCAGACATGGTGCTGGGTAGCATTAGGCCTTATTTGCTCTCCTCCCTTATCTGCTGGATTTCAAACCCGAATGTGTTCTGCTCAGGTTGGCACAATCCAGGAGGAGAAATGGCAAACAGCTCCTGGCTGGGGGTATTAACCTAAAGGTCACATTTGTGCTGAGGCAGCAAAGAATGAGTTAGGGGCACACCAGCTTCTCCTGTGTGAGGGTATCTGCATGGGGTCGCAGAGTCACCAGAGTAGGGTGGGTTGGAAAGGATCTTAAAGACCATCCAGTTGCAACTCCCTGCCCTGGGCAGGGATACCTTGCACCACACCAGGTTGCTTAAAGCCCTGTCTGGCCTGAGTTCTGGTTACCTCCACCAGTACCAGCCAGTGTGGACCCCCTGCAGTCACTGGGAGTCCCCCACGGATGCCTGGTGTGGCTCTGCCACATCCAGAGCTCATCCCTACGCTTTTACCCATGACCTGGCTCAGTTTAAAGCAGAGTTGGAACTATTCCTCCACGGCAAGAGAGTCTCAGAGCATCAGTAGGAAAGCTCTCCTGCAGCCTGACCCAGCTGCCCAGAGCAGGGCTGGTTATCACCCAGACACAGGGACAAAGCCCACTGTCACCCCGTGAACACAGGTTCACCCCTTACAGCAGCCGCCACCTCCGAGGACACTTCTGGGTGGCACTAATTGGAGGAGCGCAGGCTATTGAGGGAAATATCCTTCCCCTTCAGTGGAAAGGATCAAAAGCAGCACAGAAAACCTCAGCTGAACCAACATGTCACGCAGCCATTTCATTTTCACCTTTGTTAGATAATGTAATTGTCCCAGAAAACGGGTCCATGGTGATGCTGCCAGCTCCAGCACACAAGCTGGCCTCCGAAGAGGAGGGAGGGAAGCACAGTGGGTATGCCAGGGCAGTAAATAACCCCCAGCTTGCTTTCTTCCTTGGGAAAATAAATGATTAATAGCTCAGTGTATCTGCTATTCCAGGCTGGCTGGAAACTTTTGATCAGTTTGCTTCATTAACCTTTAAACCAGCCTCTAAGAGCAGCTTAACACGGGAAGGAGAAGCGTGGTTTTAAAAGCGCTCTGCTCCTCTGCAGAGACACTCAGCACCCGGGTCAGGCATCAAGGGAGAAATAAGAAGGGAAAAAGAAAGTTGATGTCGAGAAAACAAACCCCAGTCCATCTTAAAATTCCAACCCATCAGGGCTGGGGAGGAGAAAAAGGCATTTCTTTGTGATCCTCAAGCATTTGGCGGGTTCGCAGGTGGTTCCCCAACTGTCTCTCTCTGTCTTTGGGTTTTAATGCTAATAAAAAAGGAAGACAAACAAGGGGACTCAATGCCCCACACAATGCACTGGGGGAGGGCTGGGGGTGTAACTTCTGTATCCGAAAAAGTCTGACTCAGACACATTACTTCTAGTTCACTTCCCCACTACACGCCCCGCATTGTTCCCACACCCCCCTGGCAGAAGGGGGTTCATCCCCAGTTATCTGGTCCCGGGAACAGCGACGTGGGGGTTAATGCCGTTAAAGAACTGTCCCAATTCCTTCCCTGGGTGGGGGGTGGGGGTAAGAAATGACTTTGCAGCTTAACATCCTGCCCCCTCAACCGTCCACAAACGCCCCCCGGCTGATGACGGTCCATGGCTGCTGCTGGCCGGGATCCCGCTCCCGGGATGAGCTGCGTCTTCCAGAGAGGGCAGCTGGTTCCCTGATCAGAAGTACAGATGGTGGGAGGCTCAGGCACAATTTCCTTTGCAAGTGGGGTTGGTGGTGGATTCCCAAGAGGGTTAAAAAAGGAAAAAACAAAAGGCATTTGGAAGCAAGGCCGACCGATGGCCGCTGCTGCCAAGGTGTTAGAACCTCACCCTCGGCTTGGTTTTACCATCTAGAAAGGACAGGGATTGTGTGGAAAGGACAGGTCACTGGGCCACCCCATGGGCAGAGAAGGGTCCACCCCATGGGCAGAGAAGGGGCCACCCCATGGGCAGAGAAGGGGCCACCCCACGGGCAGAGAAGGGTCCACCCCACGGGCAGAGAAGGGTCTCACAAGCAGCAAAACTACCAGCAAAAGAAAATTATTTCACCTCTAAGGCAATTCCAAGCCTTTCTCGGAGGAAGGATCACCAGCTATAAGTTCCACAGGGACAGACGTGCAGCTCACACAACCAACCGCTCTGTCAAGGACTGGTAGAATCTAGGGGAAAAAGGGAAAGGGCCCTGGGGGTCCTGGTGGGCAGCAGGATGCCCATGAGCCAGCACTGGGCCCTCATGGCCAAGAAGGCCAATGGCATCCTGGGGTCTATCAGAAGCGGGGTGGTCAGTAGGTGGAGAGAGGTTCTCCTCCCCCTCTACTCTGCCCTGGTGAGACCCCATCTGGAATATGGTGTCCAGTTCTGGGCCCCTCAGTTCCAGAAGGACAGGGAACTGCTGGAGAGAGTCCAGGGCAGAGCCACAAAGATGATGGAGTGGAGCATCTCCCAGAGGAGGAAAGGCTGAGGGAGCTGGGTCGCTTGAGCTTGGAGAAGAGGAGACTGAGGGGTGACCTCATGAATGTTGATAAATATGGAAAGGGTGAGTGTCAGGAGGATGGAGCCAGGCTCTTCCCAGTGACATCCAATGACAGGACAAGGGGCAATGGGTGCAGGCTGGAACAGAGGAGGTTCCACTGAAATAGGAGGAAAAACTTCTTCAGGGTGAGGGAACACTGGCAGGGGCTGCCCAGGGAGGTGGTGGAGTCTCCATCTCTGGAGACATTCAAAACCTGCTTGGAGACGTTCCTGTAGGACCTGCTGTGGGTGGACCTGCTCTGGTAGGGGGTTGGACTGGATGATCTCCAGAGGTTCCTTCCGAACCTGTATCATGATTCTGTGTGTGCATTGAACAGATGGTTATTATGGCAAAGCAATATATTGTCCTTGGTGCACCAAAGACGAGTAGGTCATAGATTTGGATGGGATGAGCCCACAGAAGCTGCTGTCTCCACACTGTAAGATCTCACAGTGGGTAGACTCGGTGCTAGGTTCACTTCAAGAGCCAGAAGAATCTATTCCTACTCGACCTGAGCCTGCTGGGATGTGATTCAGTTCCAACCATGATGGCACCAGGCAGGCTATGGGGAAGAGAACATTGCACTCTCCCTCTTGCTGATGCAGAGGGTGGGAAAACAAAGAGCAAAGCAGCACTCAGAATAGGCATCAGAGCAACGAAAGAGTTTAGGATGACAAAGAAAATGAGTTAAGAAGGTATTGAGAATTTATTTCTACTCAGAAGCCACCCCGACTTAAACATATGGGTTTGGTCACACCATTGAAAATGACAAACTGCTAGAGCCTGGAGTGAAGACGCTGCAAGTGAGGATGAGGAACAGCATCAGTGGAATTGTAAGTTGCCACGGTTGGGTCAGGATGGAAAAGCAGGTGGGTACAGGGACAGTGACCCAAACCAGCCCCACTGAGGCACAAGGGAATGGTTAACACAGCGAACTTAATGAGTCCCTTGTGAATATCAGCCCCCCAAAACCAGTGTGTCGGGAATTGCTTCATCCTAACCTACATCACCGAGTGCTACAGTGTTATAGGGCAGAAGAAGAGCTTTGCACTATTAACAGCTTGATTATATTAATTTTTAAACAGTTTTTCTCCTCTCTCAGCTATCTAGGCAACCTTCTGGCAAAGCCCAGCGTGTGCTGCTCTGTTCCTGGGGCTCAGCAGCGTATCTTTAAAGAGGCAAATTCGCCCTTAATATTCAACTGGGGCCTCAGCAACAAACTAGAGGCGGGTTCAAGTTTGACTGCAGCTAACATATGCCACTGCTGCAGAGGGGAGATTTGGGACCTAAGAGAAACCCCATGTGCTTATCTGCCACCGAAATAAGAAGTGCTTGGTAAAAAAACAAAATAGGTGTCGCTTGCTTCTGGGTATGAAGCACCCGGTGTGAAACGCGGGGGCGCGCGATGCGCCCCGGCACGTCTGCGTTGCGTAAGTGGTTTCGCTATTTAGTTCAAGCAGCTTCGAAGAACATCAGAACTAAGTTTAAAGTAATTACAGGGTAGTCATCTGTCCCACAAAAGGGACAGCTTCAGCCCAAGTGCACGGAGAGAAACAGAGCAAAAATAGCCCTCCTGAGCTCGATTTGTAGCAGGTATCCTTAACAGTTTTATTCTCCAACGTCTTATTGTCTCCCGACAGGAAAACTGCAGAGGGAGGCTCTTAAGGAGCACACAGCTCGCCTTGTCAGCATTTAAACAAGTTTTCCAGTCAGAGAAATCATGAAAGCCCAATTCCTGCTTTGGGACTTGGGCAGGCTGCCCTCACACCACGAGGAGCACAGACAATCAATTCTGTCTCCGGAGCATTTTCTTTACGGTGATGATCAGAGCACGCAGTGTCAGTCATTTAGTGTCTTCACAAAATAAAACCACAGACTTGAAGGGAAAATAAGGCCTCTTTTTTAAAAAAAAGACTACTTTAACTCAAGTTTCCTAAGGCATTTTACTCTGAGGGCTGCAACAAGTTTCCATGGGGGGGGATTGGACTAGATGATCTTTCAAGATCCCTTCCAATCCCTGATGTTCTGTGATTCTGTGATTTATTCACTCTAAACAGAGCCAAGAGAAGCCCAATCAGAACGTTTTGGCCACAACACAAAAAGCAGCTGTGCCTGAGAGACGTCAATTTAAAAACAATCACCAGCCAAGAGCAAGAGAACAGCCTTCTTCCTTAGCTGCTGGAAGGTTCCATCCCATCCAAAGGAGCTTGACAACCAACCATCTACTCACTGCCTGTCCTTTTGTTATAAATGAGAAAGTCAGAAACGTCGTGCCAGACGTTGCTGTCGTCATACAGGTAGGTCATGGAGGACTGGAGAGAAGGCTGCAGGGTCTGCCGGTGGTATTCAAAGAGCCAGAGAACCGTCCCCCAGATCAGAGCGGCAACGAGCGGGAAAGGATCCTGCTTTGGCTGTGGGACGTACCCCTTCTCCACCGCCAGCCGGGACAGGCCGAAGAGCACCCGGGACAGCAGGTACATAATGATCTGCATGGAGCAAAAGACCAAACAAGAGAATGTTAGGGAAAGAGCCTGACCAGAACTACCAGCCAAGTCATGGAATCAGGGAATTGTCAGAGCTGAAAGGGACCTCTAGGGATCACCCAGTTCCTCTCCCCTGCTAAAGCAGGGCTGGCCAGAGCACAGCACTCAGGGCTGCCTCCAGGCGGGGCTGGAAGGTCTCCAGAGAAGGGGACTCCACACCCTCCCTGGGCAGCCTCTGCCAGGGCTCTCACACCCTCACCCCAAGGAAGTTCTTTCTCATATTCAAAGGGAACTTCTCATGTTCCAGCTTGTGCCCGTTGCCCCTTATCCTGTCACTGGGAACCACTGAGAAGAGTCTGGCTCAATCCTCCTTCAACCCACCTTTTAAGTACTTATAGGGGTTGGTCAGATCCCCCCTCAGCCTTCTCTTCTCTAGACTAAAAAGACCCAAGTCCCTCAGCCTTTCCTCATCAGGGAGATGGTCCAACCCCTCCACCATCTTTGCTGCCCTACACTGGCCTCTCTCCAGTAGTTCCCTGTGTCTCTTGAACTGGGGAGTCCAGAACTGGTGGCAGGATTCCAGTTGTGGCCTCACCAGTGCAGAGCAGAGGGAGAGAATGACCTCCCTCCACCTACTGGCCACACTCTTCCCCATGCAGCCCAGGATTCCACTGGCCCTCTTGGCCACACAGATAGTTTACTATCTAGCAGGACCCCTCAGATCCTTCTCAAAAGTGCTTTCCAGCAAGCCCACTCCTAACCAGTTTGGTACCTGGCCAACCAAAATGAAGTGATTTATAAGCAATAAACATGGCAAAAGGAGTGGAAATAAAGTACCCAACTTCACAGCAAACAGGCTGTAGGTTCACATATCACATAGTCTTTCCAACTGGAGATGCTTGTGTTTTCCCACTGTCCTCAGAGGTCCTACACTCCTCTCTGCTGGTGCTCTAATTTGGTAAGCAACAAGTTAGGCTTGATGCAACACATCTTTGCAGTTGCACAACTTTTGGCTTGGCTCAGTTAATGATACCTCAGACACTGCTGGTGATAGAAGTCACGGAGCAGCCCCGCTGGGGTGCCACAGCCTGGACACATCCTAAACCCAGACCCTTACAGGGTGTTGCAGATGTAAACCGCTTCTGATTAATCTGCCTCTGTAGGCTTTACTGCTTGATTAATCCGTGACTGTGTGTCAACAACCAGCTTCAAACCAAACATCTCCTGGGCAGCTTTTGTCAGGTTACCCACTTGGTAAACCCACAAGTAGGTAAGACCTGCTCAAGTTAAAGGGTTCAGCTGCCTGCGAGAGGCAGACTAGGGGCTATCACAGCCCTGATGATGCACCAGCAGTGTGCCCTGGCAGACCAGAAAGCTATCAACATCCTGGGCTGCATGAAAAGAAGCATGTCCAGCAGGGCAGGGGAGGTGATTCCACCCCTCTACTCTGCTCTCTTGAGACCCCACCTGGAGTGCTGCCACCAGCTCTGGAGTTCTCAACACAGGAAGGACACAGACCTGTTAGAGCGGGGCCTGAGGAGACCACAAAGATGCTCCAAGGGCTGTGAGGACAGGCTGAGAGAGATGGGGATGTTCAGCCTGGAGAAGAGAAGGTTCCAGGAGACCTCAGAGCCCCTCCAAGTCCCTAAAGGGGCTCCAGGAGAGCCGGGGAGGGACTCCTTGTCAGGAAGTGCAGTGACAGGACAAGGGGTAATGGCTTAAATTGGAAGAAGGGAGATTTAGGTTAGATACCAGAAAGAAGTTCTTTCCCGTGAGGATGGTGAGAGCCTGGCCCAGGTTGCCCAGAGAAGCTGTGCCTGCCCCATCCCTGGAAGTGTTTAAGGCCAGGCTAGAGGGGGCTTTGAGCAACCTGGTGTAGTGGGAGGAGTCCCTGCCCAGGGCAGGGGGGTTGGAACTTGATGATCTTGAAGGTCCCTTCCAACTCTAACCATTCTATGATAAACTCTTTGCTATGAAGGTGGTGAGATCCTGGCCCAGGTTGCCCTGAGAAGCTGAGGCTGCCCCATCTCTGGAGGGGTTCAAGGCCAGGTTGGAGAGGGCTTTGAGCAGCCTGGTCTGGTGAGAGGTGTCTGGGCAGGGCGTTGGAACTCAATAATCTTTAAGGCCCCTCTCAACCTAAACCATTCTATGATTCTATGAAAGGACTTTTAGAGAAGAAGACAGACACATCAGCTGGAGGGATGTGGTTTGAAGGCATTTCTGTTGCCCACCCCGATAAATTAGCACTAAATATCCAACATCCCCGTCCGTTTCTGACCACCGACACTTCCAGATCAGACACCAGCTGCAAAGATCAGACTGACAAACCTCTAAGTGAAGCTTTGGAGGAAAATCTGGGCTTTTAGACTTCAAAATGCATGCAGTGTTCAGGGAGGCACACAATCACCTCCAGGATTTGAGCAAAGGACAGCCAAACCCAGAACTTGTGCAAAGAGAAATGTAATAAAAGACTAATGCTACATAGTAAGAGCCAGCAGAAACACCAGGCTACACCAACCCCTTCCTGACCTGTGATCATCCATTGCTTGGGGGCTTTTTTTTGTCAAGGAAACTTTCAACAAGCGCATTTACCTGGCTGTTGATGGGGTTGTTCTCACCAAAGACTAGCCAACCTCCAATGCAGGCTGCAAAGAAAGAATGAAAGGGAATTTTTTTCCCCTGTAGTCGGGACTGCAATGCCATCAGCCCCTTGTAGGTGAACACAAAATAGGCCAAGTTCCGGGAATGAGTGTACGTAGCCTGAGCAATCGATTTCAGTTTCTCTCTTAAACTGAAGAAA
Source organism: Jacana jacana (assembly GCA_013400555.1). Taxonomy (NCBI): domain Eukaryota; kingdom Metazoa; phylum Chordata; class Aves; order Charadriiformes; family Jacanidae; genus Jacana; species Jacana jacana. The sequence continues at coordinate 149,627 of VZTM01025494.1, forward strand.
AGAAACAGAGAATTAATAGAGCAAAAAGGCAGGACCACTGCAGTCACTCAGCCTGGACACTACACCCCTCTGGCCTGCCCCATCCAGACTGACAGCTCAGACACCCCCCAGAACATCTGTTTCGTGAGGGAGGACGTATCCCTTTACCCTTGTTCTCACTCAGGAGAATTACAGCTCTGCTTAAACCAGCCAAGCAGCCTTTATATATCCATATCTATATCTATATTTTGCCTAAGTGCAAATCTCTGGCATAAGCAGGGAAAACCACACCATGCCCTGCTACAGCTTGGCTTCCTTTATTTGAATGTTGGGCAAAGCGTTGCTGTTTGCAAGTGCTAATTCCTCCTCTGCCCACTGGTACTCATCAACCCTCCTGCAAGCAGTTGACCCTCAGGAGTATGTAAACGTGTGTTTGTGTGTGAATATGAGTTGTCAGAACCACAGAATCTTCACAGTTGGAAAAGGCCTCTGAGATCACCGAGTCCAACCACACACACACACACAGAGAAAACCCACCGACAATCTCAGCCACTAGAGCATGCTCTCAAGTGGGACATCTACACCTTAAATCTCTCCAGGGATGGTGACTCCACCCCCTCCCTGGACAGGCTGTCCCAGTGCCTGACCACTCTGTCAGTAAAATAATTCTTCCTAATATCTTCCTAATACCCTCCCCTGTCCCAACTTCAGACCATTTTCTTTGGTCCTGTCATTATTCCCTTGGGAGAAGAGGCCAATATTCACCTCTCTACACCCTCCTTTCAGGTAGCTGTAGAGGCCAAGGAGGTCTCCCCATAGCCTCCTCTTCTCCAGACTAACCATGCCCAGTTCCCTCAGCCTCTCCTCACAGGACTGGTGCTCTACACCCCTCACCAGCTTGGTAGCTCTCCTCTGGAGATCATCCAGCACATCCTTCTTGTAGTGAGGGGCCCAAAACTGAACACAGGACTCGAGGTGAAGCCCCACCAGTGCCCAGTACAGGGGGACCATCAGTTCCCTGCTCCTGCTGGCCACGCTATTCCTGATACAAGCAGGATGCTGTTAGCCTTCTTGGCCACCTGGCCACACTGCTTGTCCTGCACAGCTACCAAAACAAGGGCTATGGCCACAGCTCATGTATCTTTCTGTTTCTTAAGCCCTCAGGAAACACAAAAACCAATAGTGAATGCTGGAAGAAAAACATTCTAAGCAGTAGCACAGAATTAGAGAACCAGGGTTCATACCTTCCACTCTTGAAGAGGAAAGTCATCACCAGGGCATGCGGGGCACGGATTTTTGCTCCATAACTGCAAAGGCAAAGAGGTATTTCGGGTTTTTATTCTGTTAGGCTATCAGATTATTGTATTTATAGTCCATTGACAGCCAAGAGACGCAGCAGCCGCACACCAAACCAGGAGACCAAGCCACCGGCTTCAGAGAACACTCACCCCAATGAGCCCGACCCAAATGGGACCCCAAAACCGACTAAAGCTCCTTTTATGGGTGGGGAAGACGGACACCGCTCTCCCAAACCCCTGTCATAACAGCCCCGGCCTTTCCGTCCTTCGGGACGACTGGGCCCCGGGGGAACAGAGACATTCTTCCCCCGACTCCGCCCGGCGCCCCCCTCCCGCTCCCACCGCACTCACACGGCCCCGTTGCGGAAGCCCTTGAGAACGGCGAGGGCGGCATGGTAGCGGCGCTGCTGGAGGAGGACATTAACGGCACGGAGCAGGGCCCGGAACGCAGTCCCACCGTCAGCAGCCATGGCGCACCGACACCGGACCGGCCTCTGCCGCTGACACTGCGCTGGCTTCCGGGGGCGGGGTCCCACTCGCGGCGCAGATTGGCTATCCTGGCTGCCTGTCGACGCTTCTGACCAATAGGCGGCACCACCTTAACAGCTTATTGGCGGAGAGCGTCTTCCCTGCAGCCAATGGGGGTAGCGCGGGGCGTCCTGCCCCTCCTCTCCCGCTGAGGGGAGCGGCGGCGGGATAAGTCTGGCCGCTGCTCGCCCTTCGGGGCGGCTCGGCCGGGTCATGGCAGCGGGCAGGATAGGGCCCTCCTGCGGCATTGGCGCGGGGTGGGGGCTCCGCCGGCCACCGCGGGCGACGCACAGGGA
>VZTM01025497.1:8903-25072 GCA_013400555.1 Jacana jacana
AAACATAACACCATACAAGCTAGTATAAAGAAAAATTAATACTATCTTAGCCAAAACCAGCTCAGCCTATAGGTGGTGTTGGTGTTTAAAAGAAATGCAAATGTACTATAGAAACTCCTGCTAAACTCTAGGTAGTGCCTTGCTCTTCACTGAAAAAGAAGAGAAAGATTTTCGCTTAGAATGATGAAGTTTGGTTACCTGGGTCATGGTGAGGGTATTATGCAGCTGTAACATATACTGACTATACAAGATACAGAATAGCTGTATCTTGGTCTTATGTGCACATCTAAGTCAGGTTCATTGGAGAGGTGTTTTTTGCATAATACATTCTTACAGTGGTGAATGGGCAGAAAAGTCCTATTTTCATCTAAAATGATGATGAGCCTCAGGCTGTGAGGAAGAGGGATGGAGAACAGAAGTAGAGTGCACTAGAATTTGCGTATTTTAAAGATTGGAAACTCACTGTTACTGTATCAATTACTGAGATCAATCTGCAACACAAATTATTGGTTGAAAAAGTCCTCTATTACTCTGATGTCCCTTGTTTTCTTCAGTTTCCAAGAACTGATCTACAAGTCCAAAGTCACAAGAGCCCACATGATGTTTGTGGTAAGTGAGGATGAGCAAAACAAGCAGAGGTGATCATGCATGAGCTATGGCTCAGCACAGACAGCCTGACCGTAACTTCATGATCTGCTACAGCCAGTATATGTCAATTTCCAGGGAAAAGACCTCATACAAGGTCTAGGCGTGGAATTCAGTTAGGGCCTCAGAACTAAAAGCTGCAATATTTTTATTGACACCTAGGTGGCTCAGGAGGCTGTGGGTCTCATGTAGTCGTTCTATGGATTCATTTTGGGTAAGCCTGGAACACATTAGTCCATTGTGCCAGGGGATCAGGCTCTCATATGTCTTTACTCCTTGGGGAGATCTTTGCATTCAAGAGCTGCTACTGGCTGAAACAGAGAAGATCCCAGCCCATGCTCCAGTTTTGCTTTGCATAGTCACTTTTGTGCTGCAAAACAGAGGGGACCATCTNNCAGAGGGGACCATCTGGTCTTTGCTAAACAAAGAATCACAGTTTCTGTATCTGCTTTAAGGCCAGCTGTCTCCTTTCAAACTCATTGCAAATGATGCAGTGCTGGAAACACTCTCAGGAGAGGATCATCTGATTTGAACTGTTAAAGCCCTGGCTAATTTTCTGTATTGGATGATTCTCTTCTTATAGGTTGCCAAATTTAGAAGTGATCACAGAGCATGTTTTAATTTATTTCTCTTGAAGATTTTTAATTTTTTTCTAATTGGCATGAAAATGGAAACAAACTACATATTCGAAGAGAGCTTGTCTCTTGTTGAAAGCGCACACACACTGTCACTGCAAGAATCTTGTATTCACCATCAGCCACAGTCTCAGGTGATGCTACAAAAAAAATCTCTTCTGCTCAAAGCTCACTGATGTCCTAGTTGTCTTTAGAATTGGATCTTTTTGGTTTTGATGGATTAAAGAAATGAGTTAATGAGCTTTATACTAGAGCTACTCTACTGTGAGTTTGGCCTGCAACAGTAACTACCAGAGTGGGACCACTGGCTGCCTGTACTACTCTGGCTCTTCTCTGCCAGACTGTTGGCTTTTTTATGCAGTTCCTGCTCAGCCAGGCTGGCTTGATTAAGCTTCATGAGTAAGTGTCTGATTTTCTCATTATTTACTGGATAAAAATACTACACTGCCTTTGCTTTAACCAGCTGGAGGACTGAGGGAAACACAGAAGCAGTGCATGAAAGGGGCGTTAACAGTTTTTTCAGAATAAATGACAAGATCTGTGTTTATACGGATCAGAAGCAAGTCTGAAAAGCATGCTTGTAAGTGACTCATCAAATTAAATGTACTTTTTCCTAAGTACTGTTTCCAGGTTTACCCTTATATCATCATGCATGTAGGAACTCAATGAAGGGTTTAATTAGGAAAAAAGAAATTCAGTCATAATAAAAAATACATTAAAAAAAACCAGCATAAAATTTGGCATATTCGGGTATTATTGTAGGTATTTGTAGCTGGTGAGTATCTGGCTACAATTCATGTATTAATGCAGTAATTATAAAGTCTAGAGATCAAATAGCATTAGATTTTCCATTATAAGATAGTTTTATAATAAGAAAACATATCTTAAGTCAGGAAATGCACTTTTCATCCCTTGCATTCAGTATTCTGTCTTTGAGAAAGCAATGTCAATTGCCCACAAAAAAGGAATTATTTTTATTTAAAATGTTCAATTCACTTCCTTTACAAATTTTGCTGACCTTGGGGTCTGCAGAGAGTTTTGACCAACTTTATTAAAGCCAAAATTTATCTTCCCCCAAACCAGTTTCTTCTATATACCACAAATATCAAGATGGAAAATTTCCTTCCAGATTACAGGGTCATTGTAGAGAAAATGGACATTAATCACATTAGGTTAGATACTAAGTAATTTGCAACCCACAAGAACTGTGATGTGATGAAATATGGTAATATCATCTGTCAAAAGTATCTACTTCTGATCCTGGGAGGTCTTGGTTAATTTGAACTTGAAGCTGTAAAACACAGTGATGTTCATTCATATTATAAGCTAAATGTAATGGTATTTTAAAATATGTAAGTAGTAACTTTTTTATTTTCTTTTTGTATTCATACACCTGGGCTGTATGATTTTGGCATGTAAAGAAATTCGTATTAAGAGATGTAAAGTCTTCTAGAGTATGTCTCCAAATATTTCTCAAATAATCTTTTCCTCTTAGAAGTAAGATGCTTACTATCTTTCAGTGGTCTTCTATAGACTTCTCATGCTGCATTTGTGTCAGTAACTCACTTTTTTGTCCTTGGAAATATCTGAGATACATGTGGATGAACAAGTTACAAAGAACCTTGACCCCTGCTTGGGGAAACCAGGTGCACACAAGGTGTGCATAGAATTATAGAATATCTGAAGTTGGAAAGGACCCATAAGTATCATTGAGTCCAGCCCTCTGCTCACAGGACTACCTAAAAATAAATCATGTGACTAACAGCATTGTCCACATACTACTTGAACTCTGACAGGCTTGGTGCTGTGACCAGTCTCATGGAGAGCCTGTTCCAGTGACTGACCATACTCTCAGTGAAGAATCTTTTCCTAATGCTCAAACTGAACTTCCCCTTATTTAGCTTCCTCATGTCCTACCGCTGGTCATCAGAGAGAAAGATCAGCACCTCCCCCTCCCCTGCCCACCTTGAAGAAATTGTAGGCTGTGACAAGGTCACCCCTCAGCCTTCTCTTCTTCTAGCTGAAAAAAATCACGTGGCCTCAGTGGCTCCCTGTAAGTCCTGCCCCTGACCTTTCACCATCTTGATCTCCCTCCTCTGGACACACTCTAATAGTTTGATGTCAGTGTATTCAGGCACCCGAAATTGCACACAGTACTTCAAGTGGGGCCACACCAGTGCAGTGTAGATACAATCACCTCCCTTGGTTGGCTAGTGATGGTGTGCTTGATGCACCCCAGGATATGGTTGGCTCTTCTATCTACCAGGGTACTCTATTACATACGTTGTTGCTCACATGCTTCAACCAAATGAAGTGGGTAAGTTGCCTCAGGGTCCAAACACAGGAGGAGGAGACTTTTCTGTCTATGCTTATGTTTTATGCAAGTGCTGTACGTGGGTACTTTTGAAGTCAATGTCTCATCTGTGGCAGTCTCTGTGATCAGCAGTGTCTTTGTCCTGTGTGTGTCTGTGTGTGTGTGCGCCTCTGGGATAAGTGTTTGGCAAACAGGAAAGCAGCAGTTGCATCCCTCAGCCTAGGCTGAGACTCCAAGCACTGGGCTGGGGGCCAGCAGCCAAGCAGAAGAGGTCCAAACTCACAGCAGCTGGTGGAGATGGCCATTCCTAACAAGTGTTAGCAGGGAGGATAGGATAGGAAAACAGAGTAGGGAATAACGAAAGAAAAAATTTGCAGAATAGAGTGTACTGGTGAAGAGGCTTGTAATATAGGAAAAAAAAAACCAACTAGGATTATACTTGCTGACAACAGATCACAGGTAAAATCCTTCTCTCAAACAAACTCAAGGACTTCTGAATGATGTCAGCTGTTCTAGGTGTTCTCCCCACACTGCTGTATTTTATGCTAATTCTTCAACCTTTGACTTCACTGACTCTGTGGGAATGAATGTTACTTCAGTGAAACATGCAGAAACATCAGCCTTCCTGTGATGAGAGTTGAGATAGTATTTACTACATCTTCCGAAGGTTAGCTTTATCGTTTTCTAAATTACCTCATGTTTTGGTAACTTTAACGCCTAATTCTATAGTATAATTAGAAATTCTAAGACAGTAAATGATAATCATTATAAATCATGAAGACTACTTAATTAGTTTCCATTGTAGATAAGTCATAAATGATGTGATCTTTCCACAGTGCATCATATTATCTCGAGAAAGAAGTTTACCTTTTGAGTTAATAAGCTAGTAACTTAAGTACTAAAGTACAAGGTGTCACTTTGCATCATTTAGCAGCAAAAAGTAAGAGATTTTTATTTTTTGGCTTGTGTTGCTTTCCTCTATCACAAAGAACCAAGAAAGAAAAGATGAAATACATACTGTTTTCCTATAATTTAAGAGATTACAATTTAAAAATATCAGTACAATAACTGAGTTGGAGGCTAACTTTCTCTATAAAATTATTTCAGTGCTGCAGGTGTTATAGGATATTTACTAGCAAACATTCCAGTCTAGACTTCCAATGAAATATGCTTAAATACTAAAATATATTGTTTGGGTTTTTTTTCTGGTCCATCTTAATTGACCAGACTCTCTGACAAGTCTCCCTGAGAAAGTTTCAACTGAATAAGACTGTTATTTTCGCCTTTAAACTCTAGATTTCATTATGAAAGATCCCAATTTGTAATTATGGTGGGTTTTTTTTTCTTTTAGTGAGAAGATCTTCTTCAAGTATAATGTAATCATATGGTTATTTGGATTATCTGGGCATCCCTCTGAATATTTAAAGCAAGGTTATCTGGAGGTTTTCTTAACTAAGATTTAAAAAATAATGGAAGTCACATAAGATTTTTCATGAAAGTCCTGAAGAAAACATTTCTGTGTGATTGTCCTGTATTCAACACTCCCTCACCTCTCTGTCAACTGCAGACTCGTTATAGAAGTTTTCAAGGTAAATTCCAGTAGAGGAAGTTTCTTATTTTACATTTTGATTTTTCTTCTGAAGGCCATCTCAAATCATCATGACCCAAAGTTTGTTCATTTATTTGTGAACCGTCTGTCCCCAAAACCATACAACAGGTTAATTTTTAGGGCTTTCATTTAATAAACATTGCTGACTAAACATTGCAAGATTTTATTTTTATTTCTTTTTCTACTCTCTTTGCTCTGTCCATCTCTTTTACTTTTGCCAGTCTGCATAACAGTATTTATTTTCTTCTTTGGACATCAGGAATAATCAGGGGAAAGTCCTTGCCACGGGCACGTTCTAGGAAGTATATCACAGAATCATTCTCAGTAGAAAGACTGTGAATGTTAACATGTAACATGCAAATTCATGTTGAAAAATGCAAAAGTGTTGAAACGGTGTAACGCAAAGTATTTTGACTTTTTTTTTTTCCAGAAAACAAAATGTAAGAGAATTCCTAAATCTAGATGTTTAATTTATCTGAAAGAAATGAACTGAAATTTCTCAAAGTCTCCTAAATATGCAGTTAAAAAATATCTTTTATACTTAATCAACTTTTTATCATGCTCCAGAATAAAAACAAATATTGGATGTTTTTTAATTTCCTGAGGCAAGAAACTTTCAACACTAGTTTACAACTACTAAAAACCTAAAATCCCTTTAAAAAGCGTAACCCAGCAAATATGACAGATTTTCGTCTCATTTGCAGAGACACTCTATCTTTCTTTTTTCTCTATCCCCACTAAGATGAATTGCCAGCTCTCAGTTCTAATTTGAAGATGCAAACTTACTTTGGAGGCACAGTACAATTTTAATGAAATGAAGGGGAGAACAATTCTAGAATCTTTGTTTCTTTCCCTTGAAAAGAAACTGCTTTATAAGCAGCGAATAATAAACAAAAATAAAATTTGTCTTGAAGAAAATAAAGAAATGTGAAATTCATTCTTTTAAAAGTAGGAGCTCAAATTCTAGCTGTCATATATCTTTTTGCCACATGATTTTCATGGAAGAACAGTGGCACCACCAGTCTCAGTGCAGTAAGTCAGGAAAGTCTGATTGTTTAGAGTTGTCAAGTTAGGAAGTACCTGATTCAACTGCCATAATGCTTCCAGTAGCACAACAAGCTGCCTCAGTGGTCATTCCTTCCCACCAGCTTGCTTCCTTTAGTCCTGGTGAGCTATTTATTTTGCTTTTAATTTGTCATCTTATTCTAAAGTCAAGTCTGAGAATAACTCTACAGAAACTCTTTTCTGGTATATAGATGCTTTTTCCAGTCATATGTGAATGACAGGAGAAAAGAGATCCCTTCATGCTACTGAGGGTGATCTATACCACAGGTCGTATAGTTATCTTTGGGCTAGCAAGTTCATATAGTCCAAGTATAAAAAAGAATTTTCTGGTACTCCAGCTTCTTTTGTTCTATGCAAAATAGTTACACTGTGACCTAGCCCAACCATTGACCTCAGACCAAAGACTGAATATTTATGCGTAGTTAAAACATTTAGTTTTTATAATGATTGGAAACTACCCAATAGATATGAACATTCGAGATAAAAAGTAGAAATCAATGCTTTGATGATAACACTTTCAAAGATTTTAAAGAGATTATAACAAAGATTAAAAAGAAAGCCATGCTGATACTTTTTGTCTTGTAAGTCATATACCATTTTTCAGTATTTTATTTTTCCCAGTGCGACTTAAAACTATTTATAGGACAGAAGCAGAGACTGTTTTATTCAAGAAATATCAGATATAAAGAATGCAAGGGAAGTGAAGGACCTAGGGTACTTACCAGGGCAGGTTGTTTCCTGAGACATAAATCATGTAAGACTATGTACTTCTTGGAAGTTTTACTCCTGATTTTTTTTTTTTTAAATAGTACTATATATTTGACAAGATATGTGTACAGGAGAGTTTATTTTTATTTAGTAAAGCTTAATTAGTTCACATATGAGGAAACAGCAAATACCTGAGGCCATGGAGCATGTACAGAAGAATCCCTCTTCACTGGAATGTCTGCACAAGCATATCTTAATTTGTAATTTTAAAATCATAGAATCATAGAATCATTTAGGTTGGAAGAGACCCTTGGGATCATCAAGTCCAACCATCAGCCCTACTCTACAAGTTCTCCCCTACACCAGATCCCTCAACACCACATCTAATCTACCCTTAAACACAGTCAGGGATGGGGACTCCACCACCTCCCTGGGCAGCTGATTCCACCGATTGACCACTCTTTCTGTGAAAACTTTTTCCTAATGTCCAGCCTAAACCTACCCTGCTGCAGCTTGCAGCCATTCCCTCTTGTTCTATCGCTCATTGCCCTTGAGAATAGACCAACACCAATCTCTATACAGTGCCCTTTCAAGCAGTTGCAGAGACTGACGAGGTCACCCCTCAGCCTCCTCTTCCTCAAACTAAACAATCCCAACTCCCTCAATCGATCCTCATNTCTATCCAAGTCCCTCTGTAGAGCATCCCTGCCCTCAAGCAGATCAACACTCCCACCCAATTTAGTGTCATCTGCAAATTTACTAATAGTGTTTTCTATGTCCCTGTTGACATCATCAATGAAGGTATTAAAAAGGAAAGGCCCCAGTACTGAGCCATGAGGAACACCACTTGTGACCGGCTGCCAGCTGGATTTAACTCCATTGAGCACCACCCTTTGGGGTCGTCCTTCCAGCCAGTGCTATATCCTACAGACTAAATGAGAATATTTCATGCAAATGAGAACATGTTCATTAAAACAAATATGGAAAAAAATTAGCAGGCTAGAACTTTTTGTCCAGTTACGACTTACTATCTGCCTTTTATCATAGAGTTTTATTCAAACTTATGCAGATTTGTCTCTTTATACACCTGTTCTTGTAGCACAAACATCACAATGAGACTTTTTCAGTCCCTTTTCCTGAGTCAACAATTCATTCACATAAATCCAGTTTTACAAAAGAGCATAAAAGTTCAAAACATAAAAGATTCACAGGGCCTTTGCTCCTGGACCATCATCTTCAAACCAATTCAAAGGATGTGTCCCTATAGCTGTTTAGAAACCAAACTACCAACCCTTTTAAATCCCATACCACAATGGCAATGACCCAGGAGATGTTATTATGCCTCTCAAACTTCTTTCATCCCTTTCATCCCTTAGCTATCTGAAGTGAAGTCCATTATATCCAGCTGTGCCTTGGTTCTGCAAAATTTCTAGACAAAGAAGAGTGGAGTGATTCACTACCCTTGTTACCTGGCTTCTGTAGCTAGTCACTCCCCAGTCTTAAACAAGAGAATCAACACATGGACTTACCTCGTATTTAGTTTGTTGTAACAAATTTAGGGAAGGCGCCAGAGAAGTGATATTTAATCTATACAATAATAATGTATTCTGAGAGTTTTTTATTGTTATTGTTCACCTTGTTTAGTATAGGAAAATAGTTAGGTCTAATACAATGCTAGTACGAAATATACTGACTAATGTCAAGCTTCCGAGTGTACAGACCAGAAATGCAGGCAGATCTCATTTCATGAGAGAAAATCAGCAAAGAGTTTTGCTCTGGGATTTTTTTTTTTTTTTTGTGAAATAAAGCTGAAACACTCTTGGGTGATACCTGTTTTTTCTTGCTTTGATGTTCCAATTGTTGCACCATTCATTGGTTCTGCCCATTTCACATTTCCCTGGCTTGGGGAAGAAAGAATTGGGAAACTTGCAGACAGAAAGAAGCTTAGGGCTAGAATGACTTTCACATTGTGCTCTGCTTCATAATTTATTATGTAAGTTGGGGGGGGTTGAGCTGTACTGCAATGGTTATCTGCTTAGATGGTCTTCATTTTAAGAAACTGAGCTATTTTCCTGTCACAATGAAACCATTCCTCATGAATCAATAGAGTGGTTCAAAGGAGACTTTAAAGAGAAAAAAAAGCAAATGCGGAAAAATTCTAAAACTTGTTTTCTAAAATATTTTTGACATATATTTAGTGGTCATAAAGGAAAATAAAATATTTAAATGCTAGGGACAGACATTAATTCCTCAAATTCCAAAATGTACCTTTTTATTCCAAGTCTGTAATTTGAAGATTTTTTTTTTCCTATGGTAATTGCAAAGTACTCATCACTACTATAAAATTTAATTTCTTGAATTAATTCTGGGAATGGCAATTTGGAGGGAAAAGCTATAGAAAACTCAATCTTCTAGTTTTAACTGAAGAAAATCTCAACAGTTGTCCAATGCCAATCAGTTATGAAACGTAAGTAGCAGGAGGATATTTGACAGATTATTTGAAAGCTACTCTGAAACTTTATAAAACTCTTTGATACGCTTTCTGTATTTCTTAGCTGAGACTGAACAAAAGAATAGATGAGATACAAGATAACAGCCACTTAAAAAGTAACAAAATGATCAAATATCTGCAAGAGTTAAGGGGAAACTGCTGTGGAATTCAGTAAAACATGAAAGCGAGAGTTTGAAGAATAAGAGAAAAAAAATAGAATAGAATAAGATAAATATTGACTAAAAATATGAAGGAAGTGAATTGCAAAACTATTTAGGCATGATGAGTTACTATCAGAATAGATTAGGATAAGAATGGAACTGTAAGTAAAAGATTTCTAAATGTATGCTAAAATAACAACAATGAAGAATAACATCAAATAAGGAAGTAAAGTCTGATGCATAAACAAAAGTATTTAAATGAAAATCAACACTATAATAAACCCCTCAAATATCTTTGCCCTAGCTCTTCTGTTTAGATACAGAAAGAAATGCCTTTTCCAGTTTACTTACATATACTTAACATATACGCAAGTAATACAAGCAAATCACTACATTTCCTTTTTATCCGACATTTTATAAAAATATTTTCCTCTAAAATACTTTTTGAAGTTTACACAACAGTTGTTCCTTTGTTTTGGGCCTTGTTTTTTGTTTGTTTGTTTATTTAATTGCTTTGTATGGTTGTCACTGTAACTCTGTAACTGCATGAGTAAAGATGTGATGTGACACATACATCACCTGTTCTTTAACTTATCCTAAAGTTTTGAGTCTTTAAAGGAATTGAAAAGTCTAAGCTCAAATTTTGCACAAAATAATTACTTTCAAACTTCTAAGGCACTTCTTTTCTGTAATCTACAGGATGGATGTAAGTGTTCTACAAACTGATGTGAGCGTTAACTTCAAAGTGCAGTGAGTCAAGCAGTAATCTCAACGTTTATAATTTATAGCCACTCAGACAAATTTTTTCAGTCTAAACTATTATTAAGCCACAAATAAATTAAGAAATAACCTAAATCTAATTAAAGTAAAAATGAAATGTTTTAAATGTTTAAGTTGATATTAATTAATCAATAACTGGCTAGCACCAGCCTCAACTACTGCCTGTGCCCTTCATCAAAGTTTTGGCATCTGTAGACATGGGCAACATTGTACACTGTAGAAATTTTTTCTAAATGTGGTTGTCAGGTGCAATAAAAAATTTGTCATAGCAGATAATACCACTGGCTGTTAATCTGATCCGCTGTATGTACAAGACATAGCAAACTGCAAGTAACAGAGTTTCTTCAAACATGAGTCTCAGTTTATAAGATAAACAGGCATGTAAATATTCTCCTGCATAATATTTTTAAAGGTATCTTATCAATCATTTTGATTTAGGAAGGTATGTATTTTGGAAGACCCAGTACTGGATTATATGATCTTTAAAGATAACACTGAAAATTATATAAAGAAATCATTGTCACAAAGTATTTACTTAATTTGAGGGCAATCTGGGAGAAGCAGAAGCCAAAACACAGCTATAAGTCATTGGGGTTTCCAGCTGAGTTTGTAACATAAAGTTGAAAAATAATTTAATAAATCTGAAAAGCTAAAGTTTTATTTATCTATAATTTAAATGTTAGATTTACAAGTTAAGCCAAAAAGGAACAAATTTTCTCCCAGGGATCGTGCAGTATTTTTCGTTGTGATGGGAAAAGCAGTTTATATTATCATGAATTTTATAAATAAGAGATGGAATTTTTTCACATAGATACTTCTCAGTGATGCAAGTGTCTGAAAATTAAGACATGAAATACAGAAACTGTTCTTACACTAACAAGACACTTCTACCTTGCACCATCTTTGCCTTGGCAGAGCAGTGCAAAGGGGATGAATGACAAGTGTGAAGGACCAGCAAATCTCTTGTTTCTTCTGGCTCTTTATGATATAAAAAGGGTCACACATAAAAGCTGTAGCACAACAAGAATGTTGTCTCTAGGTTTGGAGTTATCTTTCATATACAGAAAGTAAAACAAATCAAAACAATTCATCTATGTGAAATTAAAGGAGTAGAATACAATTTACTAAAATTATTATGATTTTGTTCTTTTTTCTCATTGAATGTTACACTCATGCTTCTCTATGTCTTCACATGTCATCTCTTTTGATGTCATTTCCTTTTACTCTTCTAGTTTCTTCTCCTTTTCTTTCCAAGTCTTTTTTTCTCTCATATTTCAAACTTTGTTTTTCTAATTTTATAATGCTTATTTGATATTGACCTCTCCAAGTCTCCTGAGCATTTTGCTGCAGTAAGAACTTCATGTAGGAAAAACATTGATATGATGTTGCAACACAGAAATAAATACTTTAAGAATCAAAATCCACGGAACTTTGACTGAATAGAAATTGAAATAAAAAGAAACACCATAGACTGATTCACCAAATGGTTCTATTTTCCAAGCTTGGGTTTGTATACAAAAACAAATAAAAAAGAGAAGTGAAGACAAGATTTTACTTTTTTTTACAATGATGGAGGAATTTCATTCCACAGCTTAACTATTAGACCACTATGCAATTGGTAGACTTTCAACTCATGGTTTACAAACACATGAACACACAAAAATTATCTTTAAAAAGTTTTTCATTCGTTAAAAAAAATACAAACAACTAAACAAAACAAAACAAGCAAACACCAACAAAAGAACAACAACAACAAAAACAAAAGCTTCACAACACAAGATAAATCACAGAAAGTGACCACACTGTAACTATGGAGTTCCCAGAGAATGAAACCCATCTGTTTTCCTTGCTAGGTTATTTACCTCACATAGGAAATAAAGCACACTCCCATGACTGAGTAATTGAATTGTGTTTAAAATTTTATTTTCTGTATTTCCGTCTACCTGCCACAAAATCCTCTGAAGTGTGGTTGTAACACCACTAAAATAATGGTCTTGTCAACACTCCTGCTGTATTTCAGCTGTTAAAACTGGGGCCTTAACTATTCTGCTTTAAGCAAGTGCATTGGTTACAAAAGATGGGCATTATACTGTTTACATACTACGCAACAATAATATGTACCCCTGTTACTTTCAGTGTAAGGCTTTTTAAAACATGTTTGTGTGTTTCTTAATGAAAGGAGACAATGAAAGAGAACATTTTGGTGTGAAACTCTCTTTCTAATTCTATGTTATCCCCAGTCTGATTTTCATTTTCACATAGAGAAACAAAATCCTGGTTTACCTGGACATGGACACATTTGTTTATACTGTTTATATTTGAAGCTCTGAAAAATGCTGGAAACCATCCCATCAAGGTAATGAGATGATATAAATAAAAACATAACTGTGAACTTTTCCAGTGTTTCTGGATTAGTGATTTAGTCTGATCATGCCTAGCTCTAACTTTTGTAAAAGAAGACTGTGTCATCTTTAATTTAGTGTACTTTCTATGACAGAGCCCATGTTTTTTGTTTTCACAGAAGTATGCAATTTTTATGTATTTATAACTGAAAATAGTGTCTAGTGTGTTTGTATGATGCCATCTTCAGGATCTACATAGGTCCAAAGAGTAGTCATTTTCACTTTTCTCTCATGTCTCCAGAGGAAAACACGCCCCTTCTGCCTTCAACTTCTTCCTTTTTCAAGAGACCGGATTCCCACATCTTTACAGAATGGCTTTCTCAGATTCTGCTTCCACTGACAAAGCCTTCAGGAAGAAGATTGAGGCACATCAGATTGGCTGTGATTTACTTCTGCTTGTGATAGCTATCTTAGAATCAAGCATTCCAACATGCCCTCACAGTTTAGCCTGCTGTCTAACACACTGTCTGCACACTAACAGGGGGACTTCCATCCCATGAGAGGGAAATTTGTCCTACCTGAGACAGTTATCTGAGTATGGGATGAAATTAATATCTGTTTCCCTCCCATGACTAAGGCAAGGTGAGTAGTTTAGGGTCAGTCCTAGTGCTGAGATGAAGGAAGTTATAGGAAAAATACTATTTTATGTGACTTGCTTGTACCAGATGAGAAGTTAATATCAAGCTGAGATTTTAAATACTAGCAAGTCTTTCCTGTTTACAGATTATGTGTTTTGAACTAGGCTCCCACCCCCCACTATGGAAAAGAGAGGAGAGGAAAGGATTAAGAGATTCAGGAGTTTAGATAAAAACTAAAAACTTTAATGAAATATCAATAACAATAATATAATAAACACTAAAAAGAAAAATTAAAAAGAATATAAAAGAAAGGATAAAGAAAAAGTATACAGTCTATACAAAACTGTATCAGGCTCCCAGGACGACGATCACATCACCAGCAGGCACCAGTGAATGTCCCAGGCTGGACTCGGTGACTGGCAGGAGCTGGATTCCGGATCAGGATCAAAGGCAGACGGACAGACAGGGTCCTCCTCAGGTGTCAGCCATTGAAGGAAGAAAAAACTAATAACCCCTTGATCCCTCAGCTTTTTTTACTGAGCATGATGCGGATGGGATGGAATACCCCAATTGGCCAGTTTTAGGTCACCTGACAAAATTACTTGACCTTGGTTGCTCTAGCATTAAGTATAAGCAAGGGCCTCTCTGCATACCATCCCTTGGTATAATCAGGTCTTATCACTATGAGATGAAATAGTCTCTGAACAATGTGCTGTTAGTTTCAGACTTTAGTCAGTTAGAAGAGGCCCAGCTAAAAAAGTAAAACTACTGAACAGAAAATTGGTTTGTTTTACCTCAAACCAGGACAAAACAGTTTCCTAAAAATACTCAGTGAAATGAAGTTCATTTGTATAAGCAGTCAAGAACAAGTATCTCATGGCTCTGTGGCATGGCACCTTTAACTAACTAATGTGAGCTTTGCAGAAGAATTGGCAGCTTTTCAGTGAAAATCAAGTAACATTGTTATTTAGAAACACATTTGCTTTGTGGTTTTGTTTTATAATGTAAAAAAAATGGCAAAGTTATGATATGCCTTTAATCTGTTTATCGGGGTAGGAGGAAGGGTTAGAAAAAATGTACAGGGAACTCTAAAATATGCTATCTAAGTACAAAGAGTTCACTTAACCTATCCCCAGGCCACAAATGCTGTCACTACTGCAGGAAAAATTCTACTTCTCTTTTACATGCCAGTGATACAATTATAAGACAAAATTAAAATGAATATGCAGCCAAGTTGTGTGTTTTGTGTCATAAACAGAATAAAGTAAGTGCAGAGCAATGCCATGAGACTGCAGGTCTTTTTTACTAACAGCTAACAGTATTTCAGCCACACACAGGCACCCTTAGTGGCATCCACACATCAATTTTGGAATGAATCAGACACTTCTGCCTTTGTAGACAGCATTGTCACTGAGTTTATTCTTTAAACATTAAAAAATGTAGGCCACAGAGGTGAATGTGCATCATTTCCATTACATTCACTGATTTGCCTTCTCTAATACTCTGACATGTAAGGTAATGTTAAGATGAAACAAATGTCTGTACAACGCAGGCTAAGTAACGAACTTATTGCAAGATTACATTAATAGTGTATTCCAGCTGGACAGCACACAGATTTGTCAATGTAATAAGATTCTTAAACCATATATAAAATTCATTGCTTACATGTGATAAAAGCTAGGTTGCATCACTGTTGAGGATCTAGAGATTCAATCACTGGTGTATGTGTTGTGGTGTTATATATAGTGGCTTTTCTAATATTTTCTGCTGAGACCTGCTTTTTCGTGTTTTCTTTGTTGAAATAAGATGGTGATGCCTGTAAAGGGATCAGCAATGAGAAAAGTGCTGTTCTGTATAAATGCAAATAAATCCCTTCTAGATTAGGAATAATTTATTTTGTATGCGGGTGCATGAATTCAATGGACCAGGTCTAACACTCTTCTTGGTTACCGAGATAAAACTTTTACTTTCCTCAGGTTATTATTATTCCAGGAATGCAAAGCCTCATAATCATTACTGTAATTATAAAGCAGAGCTGTGTTTGTGCATTTAGCTGCTACCAGGAAAAGCAAGTTGCGGATAAGGAGCGTAGTGATCAATCAGGGATTATAGTGCACAGAATGACATCATGACTCCAAGTTTACCATTTCAATTCCTGGCATTCTCAACTAAATTGTCGTCCTCAGATCCATTAATTAGCAATTTGTTTCCATAGCTTGACAGGCCAGATGAGTCTAAAAAGCAGTAACTAAACCCTTGACTGGTAAATCAGGTAGAGCTCAGTTCTGGTTCTCAAAGGAGGGTTTCTCTCAATTGAACTTATGGTATTCACTTTAGAAATGTTAGAATCAAAACAGGGAAAAATGAGGAACATGAAATATAAAAATGAAATGTAACTTGGTTCTTTCTATTAATTTTCATTGATATAGTTCTTCAAAATACAGCTAAAAGTATCCCCAGGTTAATACGTTGTTTTTTAGCTAGGATGATACCTCTCTTGCTTACCAGATAACTCCACTTTTTACTAGCAGACAACATTCAAATTGCATTATATTTTAATAAAACAATAGAGTACCTGATGTTATTCACTTTTGTTTGGGAAGATTTGATTTTTGTTCTTTATGATAATCTGGAGAAGACGTTACCAGAACCTTGGCTAGGTTGATAAATCAGAAGCAATTTCACAGTAATACAGCAGTGGCAGCCCTGCTTACTGGGCTTAAAAGTTGGTCAAGAACACAGGCAAGAGGTAAATAAGCTAAGCAGATGTCTATGTTGAGG
>VZTM01025498.1:0-15408 GCA_013400555.1 Jacana jacana
CTTTTTTTTTTCCCCCCCCTTTAAAATTATTTATTTATTTTCCCGGCGAAAGAAAAGGAGAAAAAGACGAGTTTCTCATTTGCAAGTTAATTAGCCTAATTAGCTCTAATTAAGAGCTCCCCCGCACAATGCAGATCGCAAATAAAAGCTGCTACTGGTCGCTCTTCTCTCCCCATGTTTGGATTTTATACAAGAGCCCTTTGAAGGCGGTGGCTGGTGCCGTGGGGGGGGGGAGGAGGTGGGGGGGGNGGGGGAGGAGGTGGTGAGTGGGTGCAGTCGGGGCTGGGGGGGGACAGACACATGGACAGACAGACAGATGATGGGACACAGGACCTCCCCCCCCAGGCTGGGAGCTGCTCCTGGAGGTGCCAGGGCTCCTCCAGATGTTCTTGGAGATGGCCCCGCTGCTGCTCCTCCATCCTCACAGCTCACCCCAGGCTCTCCGACCCCTGTCCCGACGCCGGACCCGCATGGCTGCCCCCCCTGCTTCTTCGCCCCCTGAGCCTGTACGAAGGGGCTGGCTTTGCCCACGCTTCCCAACAGGCTGGGGGGAACCCAGGGTGAGGACCTGGCGTGCCACCCGCCCTCCCGCCTGCCTTCCCCCCGACGCCGCTGGGACAGAGCTGTCGCGTGGCGCTGGCAGCAGCGGTGACGATCATGTCAGCTTATGTGTCATTTTCTACTCGGGTAATGCCAGCGGTGAGGGATGGCTGCTCGGAGACGAGGTGTTGGGGGGGGTGGAAATCATGACAAAGTGCTGCAACCCTGTTGCTCCAGCAAGGGGGGGTGGGAGCAGCCAGACCTGCCTGTCGTCCCCCCCCCCAAACCCTGGGGATGCCACCGGGCACCCGGTGGCCACCAGCCCTACATCCCGCAGCAAGCCCCCCAGCTCTTTGATGGAGGGGGATCCCCAAAGGTGGGATTGGAACCCATCTCCACAGCTGCTGACCTCGACAGGTCCCCAAACTGCCTGCCATTCCCCGGCAGCACCAGCCTGTCCATGGAGGCTGCCCGGGTGCTGCTGCCGGCACCGTCCCTGCAAACTCCCTCCTCCAGCCGGGTCTCCTTCCAGTGCCCACCTCGCTCAGCCCAAGGGGTTCTTGTTGCCAGGCATGAGACCCTGGCAGAGCTGCTCGTGCCGTGGCTGGAGCAGATCCTGCTGACGCTGTGCAAACCTGGGCTCTTGGACATGGGCAGTGGCAGCCAGGATGCGCAGGCTGCTGGGGAGGGGGCTCTGCCTCGAGGGGGGCACCACCAGAGCCAGCTGGACACTCAGGAAGGTGCTGGGGGGCAAAGCTGAGAACCCAGCGGGGGGACAGCAGGGCTTGTAGGGGATCTGGGAACCGCACTTGATGCTCTGCAGGCAACACACGCAGCCATTGGAGGGGTTGCTCATCCTGCGGTGGCTACCACAAACCCTGTCACCTACTGGAACACAGCCTTTCATTCCACCCTTCCCAGTGTTCCCCAATGCCAGGGCTTTCCCACACCTCTCTGCACCCTCCTGGTAGCCCAACCCCATGCATGCCCAGTGCACTCGCTTGCCAATGCCAGCTACTCCTGAGGGACTGATGCCCTTTCTGGAGAAGCCACCATGCCCTGTGGTGCCCCCAGTGCTCACCAGCTCCACCACTGGATCCCATCATCTCACAGACACAGTCCCTGGGAACGGGGCTGCCGCAGAGCTGCCACGCTGATGCCAGGGTTGGTGCCGGCAGTGGGACCCAGTGGCAGCGCTCGCCCTGTGGGGACAGCAGCCGGCGAGCCGGGTCCCTGCCGTGACTCTGCAGATCCCTGGAGGAGCAGAACCCCGGCATCCACCATCACACCCGGCCATGGCTGCAAACCCAGGGGCCAGCACAGGAAAATCTGGGTCCAAATGCAGAAAAATCCCTGTTTCCCTCTGGGCTCTGAGCACGGGCAGCCGTGGGTTGGGGGCGGCCATGGGTTGGGGGCAGCTGGGGGCTGGGGGCTGGTGGGAGCCAGCGTGGGCAGCCTGTGCCAGCTCCTAATTAGCCTTTCTTCTTTGTTAAACCATACCCCCTCCACCGACTGCCTGTAAAGCTTTAAAGAATGATAGATACTAAATCTAATTTAATCTACTCATTCACCCATCACTATAGTACTAAAATAGGAATATACCTATAAAAAGAGCATCGCCAGGCAGTGTAGGCCCAAATTACTGCTATTGTGGTGGGAAAACCAGCTTTGCGAAGCTAAAATTAAATGTCAGTGTTTTTCAATATATTAGAAAAAGAAAAAGAAAAAAGAAGAAGGGAAAAGATGTGATTTTGGGGCTCTGAGGCCTGTCGGCCGCAGGGTGGTCGCTGCAGTGCGGGCCCTCGGCCTCCGCGCCGGGTCTCGCCTCTGCGGGCCAGGCGAGCATGGGGGGAGAAACCAGCTCTGAAACCAACCCTCTGCTGCCACACGCCACGGTATCGCTGGGAATAGACTTGCTCCCTAAAAATATGATATGCTAAACTTGGCAGCAGCCCTTTTGGAAAGGAATTTTCCAAGTAGCCCTGTGATTTTTTTTGCAGAGGCTGTTTCCCAGCCCAGCCTCCCGCAGCGCGGTGGGACACGTGGGCACCGGGGATGTCCCCAGCGAGCGACACCTCGGGGGCAGCTCTGCGGTGGGTTTCAGCCTCCTGCACATCAGCCCATGCTCACGTCCAGCCACGCACGTCAACGCCTGCACCCCGGGTCTGCACCGTGCTCCAACGCTGACGCTGAGCCTCAGAGCCCCGCTCCCTTCCCGGTCCGTGCCTCGTCCTGCAGCAATTGGCTGCTCGCTCATAATTACAGCAGAAATACTTCTTAAGCAGCGAGTGATGGCTCTGGTAATGAAACACAATCTCCAAAGTCTCCCCTTGTGCCCAGCAAGAGCCAAACGTCCCGCCAAGCCCCACCGAAGGACGTGGTGCTGCCGCCTGCCCTGCCAGCGCCGCTGCTGAGCACCGTTCCTGCACGCAGTGCGGCTGCACCACGCCGAGTGCCACGGACCACGGCTACCACGGCTGGGACCGGGGTGGCCCCTGCAGCTGCATGGGGGGAGCTGGGCTGGGCTGAGCTGAGCGAGCTGCAAGTTGCCCACAGCCTCTCGGATGAGCCATTGGCTCCGCCGGAGCCTGGCGGCAACTGGATCTTCCCTGGCGCTGGTCAAAGTTTTGTGGACAACTTCATTTCTTGGTCGTTCCTTCAAATACCAGCACTGTTGGAAATGCAGGGGCTGGGGAGACACGAGTGGCCTCCTTGGAACAAACACAGCAAACCCCAACAAGCCCCCCACAGGGAGAGCCCACCCCCGAAGGGGATGAGGCCAGTTACTGCACACAGACCCCACAGACCCCCAGCTCTGCTCCACCCCCTGGCCAGCCCAGCCCGGAGCAGCCAGATGTGGGTCCCAGCAGAAGAGGAGTCAGTGGCCAGCACGGGCCCCTGCAGCCACAAGGCTCAGGCACCGTCCTACATATATGCCCACCCCAGGTGTGACACACAAACATCTGCTTCCCTCCAGCCATGGAACAGTAACCCAGGGGGTGTAAACCAAGCCCCCCCTCAGCCCCCATGCCACAACACCTTCAGGGAGAGTTGGTTAAACCCCTCCAGCATCTCTGGCCATGCACAGGGGAGCAAAGCCGCCTGGGCAGGGGGTGAGCTCCAGGGTGGGCATGTGCCCCCGGGGCAGAGCCAGCTTTGCTCCCTACATGTCCTCTAGTGCAGGCACGGCAAAGTAGCACAGGTCCAAAATCCAGAGTGAATTGGGGGTAAAACAGTGCTGCAGAGTAAACCCCGGGCAGGCCTGCTGCTCAGCTGGGCGAGGACGAGGAGCTGGTGGCACCATGTGCCCTCAGCCCTTTCCCCACGTGATGGCTGCCAGGGTCATCCCTCCGCCTGACGCCTCGTCGTGACACTCACCAGGAACACCCAGTCCCCAAGCGCTGGGTGCAGAAGCCGCGGCAAGAGACAAGCCCTGGGAAGAGGATGGGGATTTTAGCCTCCATTGTGCCCATAGCTGGGTGAAAATCCAGCTCCATCTCTCTTAATCAACCCCTCCTTCCTGGCCCGCCAGCCCAGACGTGCTGCCAAGGAGCAGGAGGCTCCTTCTGGGAGAGCGGGGAGGAAGGGACGCTAAACACCACGTCCAAATTAAAACAAACAGGGTGATGGTGGAACTGGGAGCTGTGGGGTGCAGAGAGCACTGGGGAAAGGCTTCTCCTTTCCTGGGACCCCAAACTCTCCCCATGCACAGCCCAGCCAGGGGGCTGGTAGCCCACACCTGCCTGCAACGCTGCTGGCCCCAGTAGCCAGCCGGCAGCACAGCCGGTCCGTGCCGCAGGACAAGAGGTGCAGCCCAGCTCGGCAACAGGGGGATCTGGGGGGACGAGGGCATCCTGGGGGGATGAGGAGATCTTGGGGGACGGGGGAATCCCGTCTGGAGAAGGAAACCTCCCACGCAGCCACCCGCTCCCAGCAGAGGCTCCAGGCCCCGCTGTCGGTTCAAAGCATCCATGCGCTCCCTTCAGAGGGACAGAAAACCTCCCCAGGGACGGCTGAGGGCTCGGGGATGGTTTCTGCTCGGTGTCCAACCCGCCTGGGCAGCCGAGGGGTGGCCAGGGGGACCTCAGCGCAGCCTGGGGAAGCCAAGACAAAAAACCTAGCCCAGGCCCAGCTCTCCCCAGCCTCTGCCTGCAGGAGGGTGCAATAAATCACGCACCCGTCTTGGCCGGCCTCTGCAGCAGCCCCTGCGTGAGCCCCGGCCCCGCGCACACGCCGCCGCCACCGCACTTGTGTAACCAGCAGCAGCACCAGCTTTCCCAGCCCCATTGCCAGGGTGCCAGACAGAGCCATCCTGGGCCTCGCTGTCCCCACGGCCACGCTCCAGCCACAAGCCCGCTCGGACCTCCCAAGGGATGGAAAAGCTCCCCAGCCCTTCCCTGCCGGGGCGGGAGGGTTGGTGCCCGCGCCGCCTGTCCTCGGCTGCCGGGTGAGCCGTGCAGGCCACGCCGAGCGCGGTGAGGATGCTATGAATTTTTAAACTCCTGAAAGCACAAATGGAGCAGTTTGCCTGGCTGGGAGACGGGATTTCCGACGCAGCAAAGAGGCTTTTGAAGAAAACACTGCTTCTCCCGAGCTATGCTTCCCCCGGGACGAGGAGCCCGGAAACCTGGTGCGCTGGATCCAGCACAGGACCCGCGGGCAGCCCCACAGTGCAGCACACCCTGGGCAGAAGTTAAGGACCAAACTGATGGCCCAGGGACCCTCTGGTCGGTCTGCCCGGCCCTGGGGCTCACCCGGACCTGCTGTCCCCACCGGTTCCCTCTGCAGCATCTTCCTATCGACAGCGACACAAACCCACGCACACTGGACCCTGCGGCCTGGCTGCACACACACAAACACATCCGTGCACAGGCGTGTGCATGCAGGAGTTCATCACCTCCCCTTCTCCCCCGGAGGCTGCTCAGGCCACGCAGGAGCCTCATTCCTTTATCCGAGCATCCATCATCACCCCTCGCCTCTGCCAGAGCGGCAGCAGCGCCGAGGCAGGGAAGGCGCTGGACCCGCGCCGGCAGCTCTGCCTGCCGCACTGCCCGCGCCTCATCCCGCTCTCCTCACCAGAGAAAGCCAAGAAACCCCCAAGGAACCGTGGTGGCCGAGGACCACGAGCCACCACCGCCAACACAACCGGCCGGTGCCGCGGGGCCGGTGCCGGAAAGGCCACCGCGGGCAGCGAGGATGCGGTTGAGCTCCAACCCTCCACCGAGAGGGACCCGGCCAGAAACACGTGTGAAGCGGAAAGCAAACGATAAAAATAATCATACTGCTGATGGAAAAATAATAATAATAAATCCCCCGGAGAGGGTGACTTACCTGTTGGAGGTAGAGGAAGGCTGGAGGACAGGGGAGAGAGTGAGGAAGCATGCCTGAGTTGGAGACAAGGAGGCAGCCCGAGTTAGCCATGGAGCACAGCATGTGTCGACAGGTAGCCGTGAAGCTGCTCGCGGGTCCGTCCTCTTCCGCACACCGCGATCCTCGTCTTCCCGGCTGGCCCCCCGGGCTCTCCCCTCCTCGGCCGTCCCTCCCGACCCCTCGGCGCTAGGAGCGGGGACGCATCGGCGGCAGGAGGCCGGCCGCCCGGCAGCAGCGCTCGCCTTCACTCCGGTGCCATTAGCCACTGGCAACCGAGCGCTCGGTCTGCAAAGGGTGTGTGTGAGCCAGAGCGGGAGCGGGGAGAGAGAAAGGAAGGGGAGGAGGAAGGGAGAGAGGGCGAGGGAGCGAAATAAAAGGGGTGGGAGTTGGAGGAGGAGGGGGAGTCCCCTGTGCATTCAGACATCAAACAGAGCTCTGTATAAAATGAAGAGAATCCGTAATGACATGAGAACAGCTGATCCCGCACTTAACCCCTCCGCCGCCGCTCGCAGATGCTTTCCCCGCCGCCCGGGCAGCCCCTGGCAGCCCCGGCTACGGGAGGAGGCGTCAGCGCCGGTTACCGCGGGAAGAAGGTCTTACCGGGAGTTCGGGCGATGCCCGGGACGCGGTGCCGAGCAGCCCCCGCGGGCGGCGGCTGCGGGAGTCCCCATCCCGGTGTCGTGTCCGACCCCCCACCTCCGCCCCCCGCCCACGCAGCAGACACGTGCGTGAAGAAAACGCGGTCCCCCCGGGGGACACGGACAGGGAGCCATGCAGCAGACCCAGCTCTGCCCCCCTCCGAGAGACCCGGGCCGGTTTCCCCCCCGTGGGGTCCCACCGGCCGCCCCCACCGGAGAAGCGGTGATCCCGGCGCTGCCCGCGCCCCCCACCGGTACAAAGGGGCCCTGTGACCATCCTCCCGCCCCCCCCGCCTCCCCACCAGCCCCTGCGGGAAGAGGGTCTTGCGGGGGGAACCCGGCACCTCAGGATGACACGGAGCGGCCCTGCCCGCAAGCACCGGCTTCCCCGCGCTACCGGGAGCTATGGGGACCCCCTGCTCCCAGCAGCTCCCGCCGGTCCCGGCAGAGCTCGGGATGCTCCCTGGCGTTTGGGACCGGCCTGCGGTGCTGCCAGCAGCCCTGACGCATCAACACGGCGCACACCTCTGTCACAGCTGCCATGGCAATAGCCTATGTGCTGATGCCCGCAAGGGACAGCCGGCGTGGGCACACACGTGTGCCCGTCCGGGTCCCCGGTCCCACTTTGCATCTCCTCCTGTCACGACCCCACCACAGCGACCTCGAAACCCTCGGGTGCCGGAGGGCTCGGCGCTGGCACAGGGGTCCCTGCCCCGTCACCCTGCCCCGCCGACGCTGCATGGCACCCGGCTCCGCCGCCGTGGCCAGCAACGGAGGGGCCAGGCTGGCCTTGTGCTTGGGTATGTTGGAAATGAAACCCGGGCTCAGCTCAATTTCCATCTTGGCCAAATGTGATGCACAAAGGCAGGTCTGTGCCAGCAGCTGCTGATGCTCCGTCTCCGCCGGAGCCTCCAGCACACACCAGCCCTATTCGGAGGCTGGGATTTTCCACAGTATCCCCAGACATAGCGACACGCTGCAGTGTCCTGGTACACTGGTAGCGGCTCCTGGTTCTGCTGCAGATACTCAACAGCGGCGGCGTGTGGCACGGCCGGCCCGCAGCCACCGGCCAAACCTGGTGGCAACAAACAGCTCTAGGAAAAACCAGCCTGAAGAAGCGGTGGCCGGGGCCAAGGGGGTGCCAGCCCCCTCGTGGGGTCCTGCTGCTGGGGTGACCACGCTCCAAAGAGACCGCAAGGTGCCAAGTCACGGAGGGGAGGTGGGGCTGATGTGAGGGTGTCTCATCACCGCTGCCCCACGGTACCGAGAGCCAAATGGAGCCTGGCAGCAATGTCTGCCACCATCAGCATCCTCCAGCCGCTGCTCCCTGTGAGGAGCAAGGACTGCGACCAGTTCCTCCATCCCACCACAACCACTCACCCTCCAGCTCCCAAGGGCCCACAACAGATCCTGATGCAGCGGTGCGTCCTGCACACCTTGGTGCTCAGAGCCCGTGCTCTCTGCCTGCCTCCAGCTCCCCTTCCTCAGGGACTCCTGTTGCCCCAGTGCCACAGTCTTCCACATGTTCCAGTGCCCAGGGCAGGACATGGGGCAGCTCTACAGGAGCTGGAGGACAAGCACATTCTCCCACAGCCCCTGGAGCAGCTGTTGGGAGGGGGGTCCCACCAGGCACCCGTGTGCCACCAAGCACCGCACAGCACCCTGGCATAGGTCTAAGAACACCCTGGGCAAGGTGGGCAATGCCACAATCCCTGGGCTGGGCTGGCTCCACAGCAGGTCCTGCCTGGTTGAGGCAGAGGTGAGAGGGAAGGGCAGGGCCCGGCGCTCTGGGCGTGCGGTGCCCAACCAAGCAAACCATGTGAGCCAGGAGCTGGCTCCAGGATGAGGTAATCGGCCCATCCTCCCCTGCGCCACAGCCTGGCTCCAGCCAGGGTGACTCAAGAGCGCTCCTGGCCGGTGGCAGAGCCGCCAGCCCTGGCACTGCCTCGAGCCAGCAGCCCACGCTGCAGGAAGGTCCAGGCTGGCTCTAGCCATGGGGCAAGGAGAGACGCACCCGGAACGACGTCCTGGGCAGATACCCCAGCCCCAGCCCTGCCAGTGCAGATCCCTGGCACTGCCACCCTCAGCAGGACTGCCCACATTTCCCAGGATAAACACCTCAGCAGTGGCAGAACTGGGCACGTCTCCAGGAGCTGAGGAGAGAGTTCAAGTCTCTTCTCTCCCTTCTCCAGCCACCACCAACATCTGCCTGGCTGCAGAGATGGCCCCACGGCCAGCAGGGAACCCCTGCATGACATGGGCATGGCAGGGCTGTGCCAACCCACTGGCTGGCTGCAGAGTGGGGAACATGTCCCCACACGCCACCACTGGCTTCCCCGCTGCTCCTATCCGCTCTGGTGGTGACACCACGCTGCAGCCTTGGCCGATGGCACCAGCGGTGTCACCAGGGCTGTGTCGGGGCCAGCCCCACAGCACCCAGGCCTGGAGGAGCCCCGCAGAGCCCCAGCCCCAGAGGAACCCCATCCGAAACTGAAGTCTCCTGGAATGAAAGTTTATTTATCTGTTTAATTAAGATGTGTTCACCAGGCGCACAGACCCCGTTCCATCTGTCTCACTTACAGCCGCGTCCCAGTAAAATTAAACCTAATAAATATCAGACGAGGGAAAGCAAAGGGCACATGTAAGATATATGATCAAAGGCAGAAGTTGCACAGGGCTGCAGTTCTAAGCACATCTTTTTCTCTGCCCTTCGGGGATGGGTTGGCGATGTGCTCCCATGCACAGGATGGGGCTGGCTTTCCTTCAAATCAGCACTATTTCCATTTTATTTTATTTTTTATTATTATTATTGTTATTTTATTTTAAATGAACCCTTGAGGGCTCCTTGGTTTTGTTTTCTGGAAGAGGTAGAACAACACAGCACTGGGACAGCAGTGGCCTCAGCTGTGGGTCCAGAGCCCAGCGAGGCACCGGTACTGAGGGGCAGAGCCTGCACTGGGAGGGCTGAGAGGCATGAACCCACTAATCCCCCAGGGAAAGCATGGCCCTTGGGGCTGCTCCCAGGCAATTGGGGTGCACTGGCCACCCGTGGTCTGGAGCTGGCCCAGTGGCAGAGACCTGCTGGGATGTGCCTGAGGCAGCCATGGGATGGGATGCCAGATGGGATGCCAGAACTGCTGGGCACTGAGCTCCCCTCCGAGGCACACTCACCTCTGCCATTTGGAATCTTTACCCAGCAGAAAGGAGGGTTCCCAGCCCTGCCTGGACCCCAAATCCTCGGGACACAATCCCAACCCCAGACCTCACCAGGAACCACCCCACACCCTCTCCTGGCAGAGAGGGGTGACGTGGTGGCCCACAAACCTGCCAGGAATGCACCAAGGGGACAAAATGTGCAGTCACAGGGATGGAGCGGGGTGGGGGCTGCAACAGTCCCACGTTTAATGGGACCCCCGTGGCACTTCCCCCCCTCCCCAGCCATGGTCCCGCAGTGCGAAGCCAGGATGTGACCCCTTCTGGTGCTGCTCAGGGACAGCTGCCAAGAGCAGGGCCAGGGCACAGTCACCAGCGTGGGGACCGCCCAGGTCACTGCCATCGGTCAGCCGGTGAGTGCAGGGCCAGCAGCCCCACAGCACCCAGGGAGCGGGGCACCCACCTAGTCCTCCCCTCCCACCTGCTCCAGAGTGCCCCCAAGCCACGGCATTCATTAATTAAAAGCTCATTAGTAGTCAGCCATAGACATAAAGCGATTAGATGAAGGTGCTGATGGATCTGAGCTGCGAGGGGAAGGGACCGTGAGTCCCGTGGGCTCGGTTGTGGACTGCCCCAACGCTGGGCACAGACTAGGACAGTGGGAAGGGACAGACAGAGGTGACGGGTGACAGCATCACGTGCCAGCAGGCTGTGTCCTGCTGCAGAGCTCCCTGCTCAGTGCCCTGGCCACCTCCACACCTTTGCTGTGCCACTGCTCCCTCTGCCCCAGCTCCCCTGGGCCCTCCCAGCCCCTCTGCCAGGGCAGCATCAGGATTTACCAGAAATGCCACGTGCTACCCCAAAACCCACAGGCTCCCCCACCTCCAGAGACGGCCGTGCAGCCCAGTATAGCCTATTGCTGGTTTCTTGCTCCATCTCCAAACTACAGATGTGGTTTAAAGCAATCACAGGCATACTGGAACCCAGTACAGCCATTACAGAGCAGCCCTGCCAGGGCAGAGGAACCCCTAGTAGCGCAGGTGGGATGTTGGGAAAATGTTTGGGTGGGACACTGGGAAGGATGCTTATGTGGGATGTAGGAAGGGTGCTCAGATGGAACAGATGCTCCCCAGGGATGCCTGGCTTAGCCTCCTCTGCACCCAGTCACACTTCCTCCCCCTTTACCCCCAGCTCCTTCCTCCTCCTCCACCTCCAATGGCTCTCGGGGGGTCACTGGAGGACCTCTCCCCCACCCCCCCCCAACTCTGAACTCCCAAAAAATCCAGAGACAGCACTGAAAAACTCCATCCTGCACCTTCCTGGCACCCTCACGGCTGCTGACCCAGATCCTGCCTCTGTCCCTGGCTGCCACCTCCCTGCCTGTCACTGCGGTCATGAGGTCACGGATTCCCAGCAGGGGCAGTGATATCACCAGCATCCAGGTATGACATCACCGTGCCCAAATCACGACAAGTATTTGGGACAGCACCCGCCACAGCTGGGAGGGGAAGAGAAATGCAGTGAAAGCGCAAGAAGAGATGTGCAAACAGTGGCACTGGTGTCCCCCTGTCACCCACCACGAGCAAACGGGGCACAGGCACGTCCCAGCAGCCGGCCACATCCACCTTCTGCACTGTGGGACACACAGCAGCTCCTGTGGGGACGTGGTTTAGATCTGCAGTTGGGCAGGACAAGCGGGAGCTTGTCACTGCAGCGGCGAGAGCCCGGCTCTTCGCCTTCAATCAGCATAGCCCTTCCTAAAGCCCTCTCACTTGACAAAATATTTACATGAAAAGGCAATTAGGCTCCCTAGATTTAATGAGAATTAACGTGCAGGCAGCAGAACCGCAGCAGAACAGATGCTGCTGAGCACCCCGAGCTGGTGGGGCGGGTGGGCAGCTCTGGCAGGGAAGGTGGCCGTGCCGTGCTCGGCAGGGTGACCCACGTCGGCGCTGCCAGGGCCAGAGCTGCAGCCACCGTAGGGCTTGAGGGATGGAGGGGGACACAGGAACCATGGAGGGTGATGAGAGGAATCGAGCAACTGCAGATCCAGGGACCTGCAATGCTGTGTTCCCAGATCCCTCCTTCCCTGAGATCAGACACATGAGGGGGTCCCCAAGAAAAGGTACCCCCTGAGCGGGTGCGATGCTACAGCGGGAGGTCACAGTGCGAGGGGCAGGATGGGACGGTCAATGCTGCCCGGGGGGGTTAGGAATGTGTCTGGCACCACTGGTCCTGGGCTGGGATGGCACCAGGAGTGGCAGAGAGGTGACATGGGCGAGGGGGAGGGCACCAAGCAAGAAGCGCTCTGTGCTCCGGAAGCAGACACCCAGTACTGATTATAAGGGTTTTTAGACACCCAGGCAGGATATTAGCGTTTAAACAGGCTCTGGGACTCCAGGGCAAACTTTAAAAAATCATAATATTTGTAGAACCCTCCTTCTGCTCGCCCCAACATGCTCTTGATTTCGCCTGCAATTACGGCTAATTTGAAGACATTTTGCTTTGGCATCTCAGCCTGTGCCAGTTACCCAGCCACCTGCTGCCACGCTCCCACCATGCCGGGAGAACCAAAGCCTCCACCTTCTCCCATGCCCACCTCAGAGAGACGCCCACGGTGCCAAAGAGCGACACTTGGCCGCTTTGCCCTTGCCCAGGCTCCCTCCTGGCAGAGCTGGGGATGCCACCGGGTCCCCCATGACACTGAGACTTGACTGATCTGGGGTGCCAGCTACATGCACCATGCAGGACAGGGAGTGGAAACCCTCAAGTGCCACGGTACTGCCCACTGCCACCACCCCAGGGATGAAGGACACAGGAGGGACCTGTGCCTGGAGTGAGTTCTCATGGGGACAAGCGGCACCCTGGCACTGCTGCCCCGTGCCCTGCAGCAGCACGAAGCCACACGGCGCCTACGGAGCCGCCAGTGGAACAGTTTGCTCTTAGAGCCGTGGCAGCTCATTAACGCTGGGCAGAATTAACACCCCGGCAGAAGGCTCTGCCAGCCCCAACGGGCTCCTGACTGGCAGGGAACGGCGGCTGCACCAAGACCTCTCATGACAAAGCACCTCAAGCCTGAAAGCTGCTTCCCTGAGAAACAGGGAGTTCGCATTATCCTCCTCCTCCTTCCCAGAAGCTCCTTTCCCCACATTCCCTTCACCTGGATTCTTTGCCCTGAAATCTAGGGGACTGTGGCTCCCAGAGCGTGTGATTCCCCCCCAGGGGCTGTCACAGCCCCCCAGCCCCCACCGGCTCGAGGGGGAAGAGGTGGGGTAGGAGCAGGAGGGAAGGGGGTGGAAGGAGCTGGTGCCACTGGATGAAGCCCCAGCTGGTGGGCTGGGATGTCACAGGAGTCCCCTGCACTGGCACAAGGCCTGACGCATAAGCCCAGCTCCTGCACCTTCAGGGAGGACGTGCAGCCCCTCGGGAGCTGCTGCCTTCATCCCATCCCTCCCTGTCCCGTGTGCCACCTCCAGCACCTGTCCCCAAGCAAAGCACCCAGACAGACCCCATTGTGTCCCCCTCTTCCCCATCCCTGCTCAAAGCCCTTGGGGTCTCAGCCGGTCATGTCTCCCCTGACTCCCAGCTGTCCTCTGGATGCCTGACACCTCCACCAGCACAGAGCGAGCCTCAGCCCCCCCAGACCCAGCACTCCCACCCAGCCATGCTCAGCAGGGGATGACCAGACCCAACCATGTGTCCCCACAGGCTCCCAACCGCCCCAACAGGGACCACAGCACCCAGGGACCTCCTGCAACCTCAGCCACCAACATCAAACTTGGGCTACAAGTGTGGCAGCCACTCCACAAGTGGCCTTGCAGATCCTGGGTGGGCACCCATGGGGGACAGACCCCCAGGGGAGAGAGGCTGGCTGCTGCTCTGCATAGAGCCACCACCCGAATGTCCTACTGCCACCACTGACCTGTGTCCCATCCTAGCACAGCCCCCCCAGGCATGGCTGAGAAAGGACAGGGCAGGGGGTGCTTCTGGGCAGGTAAGAGGGGGGCTGCTGCCCATGGCCAACATGGTGTGGGGCTCAGAGGGAGCAGAGGAATGGCAGGATGGTGGGTGTGGGAAGTCCCAGGCAGGGACCCCTGCCTTCCTCCCCACTTCCAGGCCTGCCCCCTACCCCACAGCCCACCTTGCTGGGTCTGGGAAGCAACAACGGCAAGAAACTACCCCAACCCAGAGCAAAACCCCGGCAGAGAAGGAAGGGGGAGTGCCCACCCCTGGGGGTGGTACCTACCCAAAAATACATCATCATGTCTGCAGCGAGGGGCTGAGGAGCTCCGCGGGGTCGGTGGGAAGTCAGTGGGCTGCTCCCCGATGCCGGCTGTGCTGGGGGCTGCTCCTCCTCCTCGGGGGGGATCTCTCCCCTGGGGTGCTCGCTGTTGGGGTCCAGCACTGGGGGCCGGGGTGGTCGGGAGCCCTGCCAGTCACCCCCCACCCCAGCCCAGCACGGTGTGGGCACTTGCCGTGGGCTACCTGCCCTTCAGAGCCAGCTGCTGGCATCCAACAGGGTGCTGCCGGGCACGGAGAGCCGGGGATGGGGGATGGGTGGGGGGGGCAGCCCCAGTCGGGAAAGGGCTTATTCACCCCAAGGGAAAAAAAGCCCAAAACAAGAGAAGGAGAGAGAAAAATGAAATCCTCTCTGGCGTCCTTAGGATCCAAAGGAAGGGGGAGGGTGTGAGGGGCAGCCCACCCCCTTCCCCAGGTGAGTGGGGGTCCAGAACCCTCTGGTTGGGAAGGGTGTTGGGGGGGGTGGGGAGCAGCAGCGGGTGGGCTCCCCGGGTGGTGTGAGCTCCCAGCACAGCCCGGGCTCCTGCGCTGACACCCGGAGCAGCCGATGTTCTGCCTCAGCGTTTTCTCAAGCTGCCCTGTCAATAAGGGAATGGGCCGCTCTCGCTGTTAACCTGCGAGGTGCCAGCCGGCTCCTGGCACACCCCCCCATCCGCCCCGGCAAGTAGCGGTTTCTGCATGGTTGCCCGCTCCC
The DNA here is from genome assembly GCA_013400555.1 of Jacana jacana. NCBI lineage: Eukaryota > Metazoa > Chordata > Aves > Charadriiformes > Jacanidae > Jacana > Jacana jacana. Next base: position 14,695 of record VZTM01025498.1, read on the forward strand.
CACCGCTGCTCCCAGTGGGCAGGGATGCTCAGTGGGGGTCTGCTGGGACAGACTATCTTGGGGGTCCCAGATTAACCCGCTTTGCAGGATGCCAGCAGCTCCCAGTCCCCGTGCACAGGAACGATGGGGACAGTCCCTCACAAGCTCTGCAGCCCAGGACATGGCCACTGAGAAGGGCACCCAGAAGTCCCCACCAACACTGGGGCAACAGACATCCCTCAAGCCTCAGCATTTCACCCCACCAGACCCCCAGGACAGAGGCTGGAAGGAGACCCTGTGGAACGGAGGTCTTCCAGTGCATGAGTCCAGCTGAGATCCTGCATGGGAAGCAGGGGCAGAGCTGGTGCGGGGTGGATGACAGGGACAAGTCCTGCTTGGGATCTGCAGCCTGGTGGCAGTAGGGCCCATCCATCCACGGGGCAGGGGGCTCCTGGGAGAGATGAACCTTCCCTGCAGGGCAGGGGGCTCCAAGGTGACATGGACCTTCCCTGTGGGGCAGGGGGCTCCTGGGGTGAGATGAACCTTCCCTGTGGGGCAGGGGTCTCCTGGGGTGGGATGGACCTCCCCTGTGGGGCAGGGGGCTTCTAGGACAAGATGGACCTTCCTTGTGGGGCAGGGGGTTCCTGGGGTGAGATGGACCTTCCCTGTGGGGCAGGGGGCTCCTGGGGCGAGATGGACCTTCCCTGTGGGGCAGGGGTGTCCTGGGGCGGGATG
>VZTM01025498.1:23110-44656 GCA_013400555.1 Jacana jacana
GTGCCCTGCACACCCTGCATGCCCTGCACATCACTCTCCCTGCCTGCCCTGCACACCCTGCATGCTCTGGGCACCACTCTCCCTGAGTGTCCTGCATGCCCTGCGTGCCCTGCACACCCTGCATGCCCTGCACACCCTGCACGCCCTGCACATCGCTCTCCCTGCCTGCCCTGCACACCACTCTCCTTGCCCCCGGGGCCGGGCCAGAGGAGCAGCAGGCAGCATGGGCAGTGGATGGTACCAGACCCAGCCCCTTTGTGCCCCCAGGCAGCCCCATGCTGAGCCCACCAAGCGAGCCAAGGACCCTGTGCCACTGGTAGGCTGTCTTCCTCCATGCCTCCCATCCTGGGCACCGCAAGGATGCGCTGGCAGGAGGTGTCCCAGCACGGCTGCTCTGCCCAGAGGAGTGCCATGGGCCCCATCCCATCCCATCCCATCCCATCCCGCTCTGCTGCCTGATGTTGGCCCATACCATGACTGTTGTCCCCAGCAAAGCCATGCCCATGCCACTGCTCCCCCACACACGACTGTCGTGCCCAGCACGGGTCCAGGTTGGCTATGAAGCCAAGTGAGAGGCAGAGAGGCCACTTGCTGCTCGCACACCCACGCGTGCACACGAGGAGCAGGCGTGCGAGGGCCGGCCACCACCCTTGTGAGTCAGGGAACAGAGTGGTGATGGCACTGTGCCGCTCACTAAAAGCATGAGTGTCACTAAATCAATAATTCATTTACTTTAATGAGATAAGTACTTTGAAAACTAATTGCAAACCTGCTCCATTTACTCCAGCCCGTTATAGCCTTTAATGTAAATGGCAGAAACGCTGCTGGAGGAAGGGGAAGGGCTTTTGGTGGGAGATGGTGTCTCGTCCTTCCCTCTTCTTCTAAGAAAGAGGAATACCAGCCATAAGCAGGAATGCTGGAACCCAAGGAACCGGCTGAATCACAGTGTGGAGGTGGAGCATGGGGAGCACCCAGCCCACCAGCCCAGGGCCACCACTGTATGCTGCCACCACAGAGGGTTCCACCAAGAAACCACCCCCACAAAGGACTGTCACCAGCAGCAGAGAGGTGACAGAGGGGCAGGAAACACAGCCGGCACGCGGGAGGTGCCAAGCTCCATCGTGGCTGGGAGCTGCCCTGTGCAGGGCTGTGTCGTTAGCCAAGCTGATAGGCCAACAGGCACAGACAGAAACTGTGCTTGGAACCCTGGGACCATTGCAGGGGGCAGCTCTTCCCCAACCTCTGCCACCACCACCGCCGTCCTGCAGCACCAGGACTCAGCTCTGCCTCGGCAAGGTCTGCTGGCGCTCTCCCGGCATTGCCCATCCTGGCACCAGGGTGGCAGAAGGGAGGGGACACCTCTCTCCCCCCATGCAGCAGACCTCCCCTAGCCAGGCCACAAGCTGGTGGCCATGCACACACTGCAGGTGGTTGCTATAACAATCCACAGCTTGTTATAAAACCCACCACCACATCACTGGCACAGCATCCTCCACCGCCAGCCGGCGGCTGCCAGTTCCTCCTGCCCCTGTCCCTGCCCGCCCCTTTCAGCCAGGGTGGGCAGCACAAGCAGGGGGGGAGCAGCATGGCCCCCACCCAGCACGACACGGGTGTCCTGCCAGGCCCCCACACTGTTCCTGAAAAGGAGTGAGTGGCTGCCGGCAGCGATGCCACCGCGTTCCTGAACGGCAGCCGGAGAGGGAGCTGGACGCCAAGGGCTCTCTCCTCGCTTGCTGGAGCAAATGGCAGGTCATAAAAGGGAACCGTGACAGAAGAGAAAATGTTCCAGAGTCCACAAGGACCAGTCCAGGGTAAATCCATCTGCTCAGCAATTTAGCTAGAAAATCCTTTCCAATCATCCATGCTGTAGGTCCCTCACCCTCAGCGCCCAGCTCCGGGCCACAGCCTTTCCCGTTCTGGCAGCCGCTGCGCAGCTCACACAGGGCTTGGTGATCCCAGACCACCCCTGGTGAGGATGCTCAGGGAGGGGGGGTCATGCCACCCTTCCCAGCACGGCCCAGCCACGACCCTGCTTCAGGGACCCTCTCGCTGGCACTGCCACAGTCGGGGGCAAGAGGGGACCCAAACCGTGTGCCGTGGGCAAGCAGCAGGCAGGGACCCTGGGCAGAGGGTGGGGAGGTCTGGATGGAGGGACTGACAGCTGCCCACTCCCTCGGGAAGCAGAACACCCCATCCCTCCCCGGGTCCCAGACTCGCTGCACCGCTTGTTGGATCCAGGAGATTCCCGGGAAGCCCAAATCCCACCTGGAGCTGCATCACTGACCCTGCAGCAGCAGCAGCAGCCCCAGCTCCCGGCCGAGGGGAGACGGTGTGATCCCACCTGGAAGGGACTCGCAGGGCTCAGCCTGTGGCAGCCACCGTGGCACGGGGACCCAGCCGCCTCCCTGCAGGCATCCCTGCGAATCCCACCCCCAGCCGCTCCTGCCTCCAGGAAAATCAATGGCAAGCATCTCAATTCATCACCTCGGGGAGGGACACACACATACACACCCCCCCCACACACACGCCAAATTGATTAGGAGCCTAAATAAGGTCAACATGGGTTGTCTGCTTATAGGGTAGGACCCCTTCATCATCATTTTCTCCGCAGTTGGCTGCAGAACCTGCAATCCCACCAGCTTTTGGAGCACTGAAGGGTTTTTCGCTCCTCTCCTGCAATTCCTAGGGCCAGCAGAACGGGAGCCATGGCTCTGCTGTAACGGAGCTAAATTCCAGTGTGCAGCTGTGAGACCTGGGCATGAGGAGACCCTGGGCATGAGGAGACCCCGGGCATGAGGAGACCCCGAGCCCCACCATCTCCTCCCATTCAGGGAAAGACAAAAGCAATTAAGGGCTGCCTGTGCCTGCCTGTCTGCCGCTCCCGGGGCGGGGGGAGCCCGTTCCCTCCTGGCCCCAAAGCCAGCAGCTTGTGCAGGAGATTTGATTAGCCCCGTCATTACCTTAGATTGCACACCTCAAAATATTGTCAGTGGTGGTGATGGCACAGAACACCTGCAGAAACCCAGCCACAGGTCTCTGAGCCACCAACACCCCCTCCCCGAGGCTGCTTCTCCCCTCCTTGGGGTGCCCTGATTCTGTCCCTGCGAAACCTGCCACAGGAGCCCAGGGGTTTTACAGCCTGACCCTGTCCCCTCAGCTGCAGGGCAAGGTATTTCCTCTGGTCCCATGTCCCCAGCAGATGCTCTGCACAGGGCTGGGATCCCACAGGTCCCTTGGGGGGCATGGTGGGCACAGAGGTTCATCCCTCCGGTGACGGCACGACCCTCACCTCACCCGCACATCGCAGCCTGGCACCGCACCACTCCCTTTTGTTGTAAATACAGTTATAAATATTATAATTCGGTTTAATATTTAATATAGTCAGGTTAAATAAGCATTCCCAGCCCCATAAATAATCATTAACAGAGGGTTCTAATTGTGCTGTTGGGATCCTGCTTCATGACTTATTTAGAGGGCAGACACTATTCCCATCCCCAGCTCCCCCAAACACCATAAATTAACCTGCAGCTCAATGTCTTTAGTGAGAACTGGATGGGACATGACAGACGGAGACAGCTCCGCTCCGGGGGTGACCACCACCGAGATCACTCTGCTGTGGAGCACGGGGAGGGACACGATGGCCAGCGGGGTGGCCGGGACCGAGTCGGCGGGGACAGGGGGACCGGAGCCGCCGGAGGAGCCCACGGGAGCTCTGAGCATCCTGCAGCAGCTGTGAGTGGGGTCAGAGCAAGGGAGAAGATCCAGGAGTATCGGGGATACCTGAGACAGCCCCGAGGTGGAGGTAGGGGACCGGGTCCGGGGTGAGGGGCAGCCACGATCACCCCCACTGCTGCTCCCAGTAGTGATGGAGAAGGGGGGGACGGGCACAAAGCATGTCAGGGCGAGCTGGGCGGGGGGGGGACGGGACGGGGGAGGCTTTTATTCTAAATACAAACCTACTGTAAAATTGATTGGAAACAATAGGAAGGGGAAAAAAAAACAACAACAAAAAACCTCCAAACCAACCCAAAAAAACCATCCCATCAACAAAAAGAAACAAAAACCTCAAAGCACCAAAATCCCTGAGCGCACGGAGAGCCAGCCCGAGGCGAGTGCTCTGAGAGCTCAGGAGAACAGAGCTGCAGAGGACAAGGAAAGTGCAGGAAAACTGCCGTGAAAGAGTGTTTTCCCCTTAAGGGCTGTTCATTGCTGCACTGCTTTAACAAAAAACAAAAAAAGGTTTGTGTTTTGGTTTGGTTTTGTGGGGTTTTTTGGTTGTTTGGGGTTTTTTTTTCTCTCTCTGTAGCTTAATTTCATCTCGAAATGAAAAGCTACAATAGTAAATGGAAAGAGCCCTCTCCATCGAGGCTGCTCACCACCGCTGGGCTGATTCTGTTGGAACCACCAGTGCCCTCAGCCCCATCCCCAGGCAGGGATGTCTCCCCGTGCTGCTCAGAGGGGCACTGGGGAAGCAGCTTCGTGCCCAGCTCGAGATGGACACGCTGCCACATCCCGGGAGGAGCAGGGATGCCTGGACACTGCCCCGCTCCCCAGACACCACAGGCTGCTCTTGCTCCCAGGGCTCCCTGCTGGTGCCATCAGGATGGTCACATTCAGGGGTCTGTCCCTAGAGGATATCCCGTGCCCTCCAGCCACGTGAGTTGTAGTCCAGGGGAGCTCCTCACCTCAGCACAGCCCCTGGGGGTGGGGGAACCCCTCCTGCCCCCCGACAGCAAGACATCCCATGGGCCCCATGGAGGACGGGGTGAGCATCCATCCCTCCACTGGGATTGAGTTTCCATCAAGAGTGGGCTGGGACAGGGACCTAGCAGGGAGGAACCTGGGGCTTCCATTTCATCTCAGCACTGGTTCCTCCTGCTCAAGTCAGTGCATTAATCAAAGAGTTTGGCCCAGTATTGATGCTAGTGAAGCAGCAGCAGCACAACTCTGGCAGGGTCGGGGGGAGCTCCCCCAGCACCTGAGGCAGAGCCAAGGGGGAGCCCAGCCCCTTCCAGGGACTCCTGCCTCACCAGGGAGGGGGCCAGAGGCTGGGCCAGCATTAGCCCAGTGCATGCTGTGAACAACAGCCCAGTCAGGCGGCTGGTGAGCTTCATCCCTTGGTGAGCATCACCCTGTGCAACCCCAGGGGGTCTCAGGACCCCACTGCAGTGTCCCCAGCATGTCCCCATGCGGTGCCATGGATGTCAGATAGACAGGACACCCGCAGGCATCAGACAGATCTATAGGCTCCTTTTGCAGCCCTGCATCCTCTTTGTTATCCTCAGATCCCCACAGGAGAGGGACGTCCTGGGTCATGGAGCACAGAGAGATCCCCAGGAGGTTCCCCAGCCTCAGGGAGGGACACAGGAGAGGGAACACACAGGACTCTGAGGTGACAACCTCTCCAGAGTGGTTTTCAGCATCTCCTGCACATTTGCTCCAGCCCCTGCTCAGCCCAGCAGGTTCCCCTCGGCAGAGCCAGGGGACAATCCCCAGCACACGTGTGGCAGGGCTGGTCCCAGCCAGCACCAGCCCCATCTCTGGGCTGCAGCTCTGTAGAAAACGGTGTATTTTATCTTTATGTGTCAGGATTTATATAAAAAGGGGATAGTTCAGCTCTAAATGTAATGAGTTGGAAGAACAGCCCTCCAGTGGCTTCCTCCAGCGAGCACGGCATCAATAACATCGATTGCTAAAAATAACTAATAACCCTGGCCTGGCGCGGCCAGGAGTGCTCCTCCCCATGCAGGGTCCCAAAACCAGCCCTGCAGCACCCCACCAGCGTGGGTCTGGCTCGGCAAGGATGGGCACAGCATCTCCAGGTGACAGGTCCTGACACTGCAGGAGGGATGGGACGAGCAGAGGGGACGGCGGGTGTCACAGGGACTCCGGGCTGGCAGGAGGGATGAGCCCAGCAAGGAGCAGGAGGAGCTGCAGGAGGGAAAGGATGGAGGCAGAGGGATGGGGAAGGAGGCACAAACTTCCCTTCCCAAGTGAGAAAACCCCTCCTGCACCCCCACCAACCTCTTCAGGGCTTATCAGGACTGGCTGGGTCCCAGCACTGCTGGGTCACCCCCACCCTGCCACGACCACCCAAAACGAAGCCACAGGAGGAGGTGACGGATGGGAGAGGGACATCAACACGTTTGTGCCTGTTGTCCCTCTCTGCACACAGGGACTTGAAATCTTGGGGAAGCTGCTGCAAGACATGATCCCTCACCTGGAAACGAATGTGAGGGGTACTGGTAAAGTCCTCGTGTCCAGTTTCTTCGACCCCTGTCTTTTCTGCGCTTGCACATTTCCAGGGGGGGCAGAGGGATGCTCTCCTGCCTCCTCCCAAGGAGAAAGCTGGGATCCCCTGGGATCAATGGCATGACACGGAGTGCTCCTTCTGCCATCCTGCCCAGCTTCCCAGAAAGGGACTGAAAACTGAGGAGGGGAGGGATCGATAAAGCACCAGCCCGTAGTTAGGGAGAGAGAGTTATTTAGTCTGTTGGAAACGAGTCTAACTTAATAGAGAAGAAATAAAGTGTTTTAAAATTAACGACATAAATGTCAGCCCTGATGGCGGGGATATTAAACTATATGGTTATTTGACTGCCTTCTGCAAAGATACCTCCCCCACACATGCCTGGAGTTGGAGCAAGCACAAACTGGAGAAGTTGTGGAAGCCCCATCCCATGGAGGGGTTCAAGATCAGGCTGGATGAGGCTTTGAGCAACCTGGTCTGGTGAGAGGTGTCCCTGCCCTTGAAACTCGACAATCTTTAAGGTCCTTTCCAACTCTAACCCTTCTATGATCCTATGAACACCACTCGTGTGCTGGGGTGGCACCAAAACACACTACCCCTACCCAAGGGCAGCTCCAGCCTGTCTCCAGCTGCCCTCCAAGGCCACTGCCAGCCCTCTGGCATGAGCTTCTCATTGCACAGGGCCACATAGCTGTGACAGAGGCCACCCAGCCACCCGCTGCCAAGAATTCGACCCCCCTCCCCACAGTCTGCCAGCCACAGGTACAGTAGCACGGCTGTGCCACCCCAGCCCTGGGCACACAGCCCCCTCAGCCAGGCCAGCAAAGAGCACTGGTTCCAGTGGCTGAGCAGCAGCAACCATCCCCTCCTGCACTGAAAAAGCCTTTAAACCCATCCAGGAGCGGAGAATACACACGCTGTTCCTGTAAAAGTAATTTTAAACCCCCAAAGACTCTTGTCCTGATGTTGGCAGAGAGGCTGCCAGAAACTGCCATTGAAAATAAATTAGCCGGTGGAGCGCGGTCCTGCGGGAGCGAGGTCACCGCAGCGGGCGGGTGGCTCTGCTGCCACGGCCACCATCCCAGTGAGCATCCCAGTTCACTCCTATGGCTCCTGCGACACCCCCTGCCCCAGCAAAAGCGTTTCCCAAAGCCCCTCAGGAGCCACAGGGACGTGCCGGAGCCGTGGGGGTCTGGGAGGGGGGTTGTGTGTGCCCAGGCCTGCGTGGGCAGGAGCACACACACACACACACACACACACACACACACACGTGGACGGGGCACAGCCAGACCCCCCCCTTATTTGTAAATAATCCTTCGTTAAGGAGACCCTCAGTAATAGATGGGCTCAATGTTATTCCAGGCAGGGAGGATGGCAATCTCCATCCTTCCACTTTTCAATTACGTCTTCAGGGAGGGAAGCAGGAACTGGCCAGGGTGAATTAGAGAGACTTTTGTCGCGTTTAATATCAATTCATTTTGCAGACTGCTGACGCAGCGGGATTTCACAGCCCCGGAATTTATGGCTCTTGTGAGAGACATGCACGGGGGGGGAATAAAAAATAAAACAAAAAAAAAAAAAAGGGGGGGGGGGGACACACACTATTTTGCCATCAGCACAAAAACATGAACCCCTGCTCCTTCCCAGTAGAGTTTAAGGGGAGCCCTCGGGGACCCCCTGGGGAAGCAGCGCTGGGCCCGGTGGGGTCCACAGCCCCCAGTTGATCACCATCAGCAGGAGGAGTCCAGTGAAGGTTCCTGGGAGACTCAGACCTGCCCCTGGGCCAGGGTGCCCACGTCCCACCGTCGGCACCTCCCGGGTCCCTGCCCGCCTCCTGGCGCTGGCAACAGCGGAGCCGTTATTACGCAGCGTTATTCAGCCCCGAGGGGGTTTTATGCAAAATGACACACAATATAAATGACTGTTGTAAACAGAGAGTTTAATAAAGGGCTGTGTGCGAATTTACAGCCTCCCCAAGGATAATTAAAATTATTTATCTACTTACCTAGCTAGCCGCTGGAGCAGTCTATTAATTATTATCTATTATACACGGCCTGCTTTGCATGCTGCCAGTGCGTTGCCTGCTGTCACCGTCCGACACGGACACACTGCAGCACGGGCACTGGGGGGCTGCCCAGGTCCCCTCACAACCCCCTGGGAGTACACAGCGCTCATGCCTCAGGCTCTGGTAGTCCTACCTCAGCCTGTACCCAGGGAGACCCCCATCTGGGTTTATAAGGCACCAGGATGATGGTCCCCCAGCGCTGGCACAGCAGCCACATGCTCCAGGGGATGGGTGGAGGGAGATACCACCAGCATCTCCTGAGCTGTGCACCCCTTGAGGACCCAGGAGCCTTTGCCACCCTGCACCCCCTCGGGAGTGGAGGGGGGAAAGCAAGGGCAGTGGGTACTTCAGGGGGTGCCCAAGCACCGGTGGGTACTGGGCACACTGGGAGATGCACTGGCACATCCCTCCATGCTCAGTGAAGGTGGAAGGAGTGGTGCCCACCCCACAGGCTGGTGCAGAGCTACCCGCTCCTCTCAATTTATTAGCGTGACAGAGCAATCATCGGTGCGGAGGCACTGGGATCCCCCGGCTCCTCTCTGCACATAAAGAGACCTCAGGGGGCTCCAGCGTGCGGATACTTAACATTGTTTTATTAGCTTAATAAACCCAGCCGATGCTGCCTGAATCTCCAAACTGGCCCCTCGCTGCAGGAGCAGGGAGAGCTGGCCACGGGCACAGCTCTGGTAGCCTTGCTGGCACCCAGAGCCCTCGGCGGAGCATGGCCCCACAGCCCATGGGGCCTGGAACAGCTTGTTGGGAATGGAGGATCCAGCTGCTCATCGCCACTGCGGGCACTGTGAGCTGTCAGCTCCCACCATGGCACCATTAATCACCGCTGCAATTGCTCTCCCTGCCCCGTCCTGCCTGGCACCCGATGCTGCTGCCAGCGCTGGTGCTGCCAGGGCCACCCACAGCCCTCAGGAACATGCTGGGACTTGGGTGGCACCTTCCCCCCCTTGGCTTGATTGAACTCCAGAGGGTCTGATCCCTGGCATGAGGTCCCGGCTGGTGGCACAGGGCAGGACAGCCTCAGGGGATGGTGGCACCTGGGCAGAGGAGCGTGTCTTGTCCTCCCGCAGCCACTGATGCTGCGCTGCCTGCATGTACCCTCCAGAGCACAAGACTGGCTCCACCCTGAGGAACTGGAGCCCTTTAGGAGGCTGCTGGATGCTTTACCCTGCCAGGGTGGCTGGCAGCGAGGGGCTCCTTCTCCACCCCCCTCCCCGTGGCTCCCGGCGCTGCCTGCTCCGCTTTGATCCCGGGCAGTTACACTTCCAGCCTGGCAATCTAATAAAAGCCGCCTGATCAAATTCCAGGTCATTACTCAAGGAAAGAGACCCCTCCACGGCCGGCAGCAAGAGCTTCAAACCAATTAAAGGGAGCCCGGTGCTGCCACGTGCGGGTCCCACGGGCCCCGGCTCGCAATAAGCAAGATGCAAAAATGTTAATGGAAGCGCTTAAAGGCCAGGCCAGGGGGAATTCTTGTAAATAAGGGCACTCGGCGAGGCGGGGGCAGCTTCTTGGGCTCGGCCGCAGGGCAGCTCCGATAAAAGGCAGCTCTGAGTTCTGAGTCGGTCTAGGACAGGCTTCTGGGAGAAGAGCTTGAGTAATTCCTCCTAAAGAAAACCCTGGGTGAGCACCCCTGCCTGCCATCGCTGCCTGTGGGCAGCCAGGAGAGTGGCTGTGGCGAGGAAGAAGAAGAGAAGGAGGAGGAAGGGAGTGATAGGACCGGCTACTGGGGTCCCCAGTCCCAGGTCTGCTCTCCTGCCCACTCCCAGGACCAGCGGTGCGGGGACAGATCTCCCCATGAGAGCAGGGCTTGGTGACAGTCACCACTCAAGGGCCGAGGTCCCCAGCACAGGGCATCCCCCCCAGCCCAGCTCCAAGCCAGCCCACCCGCATTCCCCAGCACTGGCAGGCGCAGACTTGCACGTTTCAGATGTTAAATACCAAATAAAATCACTGTAACCGAGCCGGCATCGATCCTGGTGGGAGAGTCGATACAGACATTTAGCAGGACAGGCCAGCTCCCCGGCACAGTGGCTGTCGGCATCAATGCTGGTCTCCAGTGGGGAGGGGGCAGAGCCTGGGCAATGGGATGGGGAGAGGGATGGCAGGGGGCTGCACCCAGCAAGGAGCCCCCCAGGGACCTGGGGACAGTGAGCTTGGGGCTGGGCAAAGCAGCGCATACCTGTGGGCAAGGAAGGGGTGATGGTCAGGCCCTTCCTTCCAGGCTGGTTAACAAACCAGCTCAGGGTTTGTTAACACAGGGTGACGGGGCTCCACCAGCTCAGGGGTCCCTGCACCCCCAGGCAGGGACCACCACCCCAGGACAGAGCGTGGCAAAGGCTGGGCAGGAGGTGGAGCTGCCCAGTGCCTAGCCGTGAGCACGTTGGTGCCCACTGGTGTGTGACGGGGGCTCAGACAAGGCAGAACCACAGGGGAAAGGATGTCACCAGAGACACCTGTAACATGCCATGGGCTCTGTTGTGTCTGGAGGATGGAGAGGTCCTGCCTGCCCAGCCCAGCCCAGGCATGGGCACTCAGTTGCCCAGTTGGAAGCAGCAGCTTTTTGCCTAGCCCGGCTGGTCCTAGGGAGAGAGGAAAGAAGCAGCACCCGGGGCTGTCACAAGAGCACAGCCCAGGGTGCTGCACTGCGGGGACAACGCATGGAAAGACAGAATGGTGATTCTACCCCTCTACTCTGCACTCATGAGACCCCACCTGGAGCACTGTGTCCATCTCTGGAGTCCTCAACATAGAAAGGACATGGATCTGTTGGGTCAGGTCCAGCATGGGCCATGAAGCTGCTCAGAGGAATCATAGAATCATTCAGGTNAGGGATGAGGTCTCCCCTCAGCCTCCTCTTCCTCAAACTAAACAATCCCAACTCCCTCAATGGTTCCTCATAAGCCTTATTCTCCAGGCCTCTCACCAGTTTCGTGTCCCTCCTCTGTACTCGGCTCCAGCACCTCGATATCTCTCTTGTTCTCCCAGAACTGGACACCAGACTCAAGGTGCGGCCTCACCAGTGCTGAGCACAGCACTCAACCCATGCTGCTGCCCCTCACACTGATGCAGAGAGCAAAGCTGGGGCAGCAGCCTCCAGACAGCCCTGGAGCCCCCACCTCCCCGGGGGTCACCTCGCAGAGGTGCCACAGCACACAGGACCATCTCTCCATGCACCCCCGGCCCCGCTGCCTGTGCCCCCCCACCTCTGCAAGCGCTCACAGCCCCAACCTCCAGGGTATTTACAGTTCCTGCCCTCCTAAATCACGGCCGACAGCGGGGCCGCTCGCGCTCCATTACGGAGAGAGCTCGCGCCGCGCCGCAGTTCCGTTTAGCTTGCAGAAAAAGCAGCCTCGGAGGAGAAACCCACCCCGCTGCTGCCCAGGCGCTTGGCTCGGGATGATGGACGATTATGGACCATCTGCACTTTCAGGAGGGGATAGATTTATGAGCGGCACAGACAGCGAGAAGAGTGTCCATTACTATAACTCACCGGCCTCTTCAGAGATATTGTAATCGGGGCCCTCTGCCGCCGCAGCGGGAAAGTCCAGGTTAAGCACTGGCAGGAAGGAAAATCAATTATGTTTTTTTAATACAGTGCTGGCAGCGGGGAGGGGAGGGCAGCGTGGGGACCCCTGGGCAGGGGGAGAGCAGCGTGGGGACCCCCAGGCAGCTCGAGGCAGGGGGTTCTGCCAACAGAGTGCTGAAACGTGGCACCGAGGACCAGGGACCTCCCCCCGACCACCCTGGTACGCAACACCCCCAGCAACCCAGCATCCTGAGGGGTCTCAGCTGTGACTTACAGATGGCCTGCGGCCATCCATCCCCCCCACCGGCAGCAGCCTCCATGGCCACCTTCTGCTGGAACTGAGAAGAGCACAAGGAAGTGGGAACCCACCCCCCATACTCGAATGCAGCAAAGTCCCAGAGAGAACCAACCAAATAATTTGGGGTAACCACAGTCACACCATCCACAGGGGCCCTTGTGGCTCTTGCTCTCCTGGGCCTGCTCCCTCCGATGAGGGGTCTGTTGGGGGGCTCCTGGAGGGCAGAGGAGCCGCTCTTCTCCGTGTCCCCCTGGCAGCCAAGAGCTCCCAGATCAATACATCCCGCCGTGGCAGCCAGGACCATGGTTTTTTTTTACACAACAGAAGTCGAAAAAATAAAAAGACAAATCATTACTTAGGAGAGTGTGAGCAAGGAGGACTCAGAGAAGCAGCTGAGCCCATCGCTCCTGCCCGCCCCCCTGTACCACCCATGGGGAGCAGCTGGAAGGCAGCGGGGTCCCAGGGCAGGAGGGATGCTCTGCTCTGGCTCCCCCCACCCCAACCAGTGACAGCAAGGTCTGGAGCAGGGGGTCAGGTCCTGCAGCTCTGGGGAGGATGCAGCCCCCATTAGAAGGGTGGGTGATGGATGTGTGTGCCTCCTCTGCACCCCAGCACCCCGCCTGGCACAGAGAGCTGCTGCTCTGGAGAAGGAAAAAAAAAAATCAAAGTCTTTACAAAAGGCATATCCAACATGAAAAGCCATTTCCCAAACTGGCTCCAGCATCTGCAGAGCAGCTCTGCTCCAGCAGCCGTGGGCAGCAGAGGACTGGGGGGAGGATGGCTCAGCACCACTCTGCTGCTTTTCGGCGCCTGTTCCAAGACACAGCGAGAAAGGCTGAGGAGGAGCTGGTGAAAACCAAGCCAGCACCACCCCTGGACCACCCAAGTGAGCCACCCCCAGCCCCTCTCAGCCAAAAACCAGGCTCTGAAAGCACCTGCCCTATGGGCGAGTGCCCAGAGCCCAGGGAGGCCCCACACTCCTCTGCAGACAGAACACACCAACTCGCCTGGGTGCATCCACCCCAGGGACAGAGACGGGTCCAATGGAGATGGGTCCGACCCAAGCAGCCCCAGGGGTGGAAATACCTCACTCCGTGCAGCCAACTCCAGATGGGACCCCCACTTCCCATACCCCCTCCTCCATCACACCCACTCCTGGGGGCCCTAAGCAGCCCCACAGGCCAGAGAGGAGGCTCCTGCAGGTGCTTCCATCCTGGTCACATCACCTTTAAGCATCACAGTTGCCAGACACCCACACAGCTTCAGTCCGTGTGTCCCCCCCAGCCTTCCCCGCTGCCCAGAGCCCTGTGCCAGCTGCAGGGACAACACCACAGCCCCCTCTCCACTCCTTTCCTGGCACCCACAGGTTCCAGGGGGAGAGGAGCAGGATGGACACAGCATCCACACGCTCAGCACATGGTCCCAGGAGCGAGCTGGGTGGAAGGAGGGAGCAGACGGGATCTCTGAGCGGCTGAGGAAGAGATGGGTTGAATAACAGCAGTGAGTTCCCCCGAGCTTTGGTGTTTTTAATGGTGGATTAGACTGTCAGGCAGCAATTAAATGGTGTAATAAAAAGCTAAGTGCTCGTATTTCAAGGTTCCTGCCTCCCGCTCGCTCGGCGGGGAGGTGCAGGACAGGGGGTGCTCCCGTTCCCCCACAGGGTCCCGCCAGGGGTTCCCAGCGAAGGGCAGAGAAGGTTTCACAGAAGGTTTTGTGCACAGATGACACCAGAGTCTGTCAGGTGGGGGATTACAGCACCTGACTCCGTGCAAAGTCCCTTCTGCAGCCTTTGAACGTGCGGCTTTTGAATGCAACGCTTCTCATGGCGCCTGTGCCCTGCTGTTCAGAGACACACAGGGTCCCCACAGAGCTGCAGCCACTGCCCAAGGAGCCTTGCTTTTGTTTGCCTTAATTTGGGTGGAAAGAAGGAAAAGCAAGAAGTCCCAAATGCTAAAGGCAGACAAAGCTGGTGGGGCCTCAGGAACCTCTGCCCGACCCTTACCACCGCCCCTTGCCCACCCAAAAAGCAACCAGGACGCCAGTGGCTCCCACTGCCCCCCCGACTCTGACTGTCCCCCAGCACAGAGGGGGCCCAATTCCATCCATCACCCCAAGGAGGCAGGAGGGATGTGGCAGAGCAAGGGGTACCCCAGCACACACCTCCCATTGCTGGAGCCAGGGCAGGCAGCACCAACCCTGACCCACTGGTGCTCCCAGCTCCACCAACCATCAATGCAGTTCTCTTCCCTCCTCCAGGCCCATCAGGAGTCCTGCTGCTGCACCCAAAGCTCTCTTCATCATCATCATCATTCTCCTCCCTCTAGGCTCACACCCACAGTGGAAGCAGCATTTCCCCCAAGGGAACACTGTCTTTCCCCACATGCTCCTTGCAGAGGCCGGGCAGAAGCAGCTGCCTGCTGCTGAGCCCCTGCACTCAGAGACCCCCAGCAATAAGCCCCCCCCCACTACTGAGTCCCCTGCACCCAGAGCCTGCACTGAGAGCCCCAACCCATTGCTGAGGGTCCAGGGAAGGGTCAGCACCAAGCCCCCAGCTCTCCCTGGGAGAGCAGGGAAAGCGCAGCGACACTTCCCTTACTGGATTGCAGGGAGCTTGAGAGAGGGCAGGGAAATGGAATAACGACTCTGTGATGGCATCTCCAAATGGCATTAACACCCATCTGAGTGTCTCTGCTGACACCCCTTCCTGCCCTGGTGGGGAGCTTGATTTATCCAACATTTACTGTCTGCACTGTCTTCCTGCAGCCTCACACGGGTGGGTACGTGGGGTGACCACCCAACCTGGGCACTGCAGAGCCCACCACTGCCTGTCCCTCAGTTGGGGCAGGGATGGAGTGGTCAGTACCCCCAGGGGACATGCCAGCACTCTGGGCACTCTCGGAGAAGTCATCGGGACCAGGGAAGGTGCCACAGCCAGGTCTGACCCAGAGAAGGGTTTCTCTGGGCACATCCGAGCCTGGATGTGCTGGGGCATGGAAGGAACAACCACACACAGAGGTAAGGACCATCCTCCCACATCGGGGCAGCCCAACAGGCATCACCAGGGGTGTCACACCATGGCCTGTCCCCCCAAAGGGACACCGCAATAACCCCGAGTGCAACCAGCAGCCATGCGTGTCTGCAGAACACAAGGGAGAGGCTGCAAAAGGGAAGATGCCTTTAAATAACACTCCAAAACATGGAAACTTCATCTTTGAGGACACTCTTTACCATCACAGCCTTCATAATTCACTACTTGTTCTCAAAACCAATATAGGTGAGAGGCATTTCAGCGCCAAGAAGCACAATTGCGGCGGACACCCCCCCCAAGCTCCTGTCTGCCCACCTGAGGTACCTTCAAGCAAGGCCAGGGGCAAGGGCTTGAGCCCCCTTGCACCCTGGGCAGGATGGTGCTGTGGGACCACAGCCACAGGGACAGCCTGGCAGCTCTGCCGCTGGCATTGACTGTGAAACGCCAGCAAACCAGAGGAAGGATGGCAGGGAGACGTGGTGCAGCAGAGGGACTGGCCCACAACCAGCCCCAAGCCTCAGCATCCCGACACAGCACCACAGGAACTGCAAAAATCAGTGCTTTCAGGACCAGAGAGACTCTTGGAAAGCCCAAAGGGGAGACCCCAAAGCAC
The DNA here is from genome assembly GCA_013400555.1 of Jacana jacana. NCBI lineage: Eukaryota > Metazoa > Chordata > Aves > Charadriiformes > Jacanidae > Jacana > Jacana jacana. Next base: position 38,906 of record VZTM01025498.1, read on the forward strand.
CACAGGCATTTCACAGGCACCCCAGGTACAGACCATGGAGGCTGGGGTCTTGCTCCCCAGGCATCTCCATGGCCCCCCAGCTCAAGGAGGCTCCCCATCCTGCCCCTGCTGCCTTCTCCCCAGGGGGCTGCATGGCCAGTGGTGGGCCAGATCAGCCTCCCATACCCCTCTGGGCCCCTGGGACATGGAAGGAATCACCCCTGGGGGGTGGCTTCCCCTCCACACCCTACACTCACACACACAACCCCCTTGCTTCATGCAGGGTTAGGTGTAATAAAAGGCATGTGCTTTTCTAACCTCGTTGCACATCCCGTGTTTAGGGCCCTTGCTTTATCAGTTTTTATCCTGTGTAATATTCATCACACTGGTTTATTTATGGGCCCCCTCTTCGGGAAGGTATTTTTCAGGCCTGGTGAATAAAACATAAGCCTTTGCTGCTTGTCAGAGCGAATGCAGCTCCTCTGATGTCAGCCTGACTAACGGCCCCTGGTTTTCTCCAACGACTGCACTTTGAGAGAAATTTATTTGTATTTGGGTTCCTGTTGGTTGGGGAGATGCGAATGCCTTTCCCTTCAGAATAAATGAAGCTCCAGCTCTCCTGGAGAGGGGGTGGGAGCGGGACGGGCGGGCAGAGGCCCTCAGCCTCTGTGGGACAATGTGGGACCTGGACCCCAATGCACATGTCCCCTCCTGGACCCCCTCAGCGTGGTCCCAGGGGTGGGAATGGCGAGGACAGACTGGGCAGGACCCAGCTCTCAGCACTGCCCCCACCACTGGGAAAAAGGTCCCATCCAGCATGATCTTGGCCCCCATCACAGTTGACCATGGGGCAAAACCTTCCCTCCCCCAGTTCAGGAACTCCTGGCTGCGCCCCAAAACTCCTATTAACAAATCAAACTGTAAGAACCAACAGAAGCAGCCAGGAGATTTCCCTCCATCATCTGCTAATTTATAGGGTTACTGGTGTCAGCAGTTTAAAAGAAGCAAAAATTCTATCAAAGAGCCACTAAAACCCGGCACTGCGCGCTTTAAAACAATCACAAACGTTCATCTGAAAAGACTGCTTGGGATATAATTCCTTGATGTTTAATTATTAATATTCTGGGCAAACTAGTTAAATTCTACTGAGGAGAAGGAGAAGCAATCAGAGTTAAAAATTAGCTGAAGGAGGATCATAAATCATTCCGGGGAGTAGTTTTGCAGAAGTCCCACCGGAGCCGCTTGTGCCGAAAAGGAAGAGAAGGGTCTGTGGTGCTGGGGGAAACACGGGAGGGAGGAGAAGGAACCAGCTGCACGTGGTGCCCCAGAGACACAGAAAGGCTTTCTAGAGCCAGGTGGATGCCAACTCCCCTGGAGGGTATCCATCCATCACTGGAGACGACCCCCTGGTCTCGGCGAGCAGCTCCACCGCAGTTCTGCTCTGTCCACGCACTGACTCCTTTGTCAATACATCCCTGCAACACTGATTGATGGTGCCTCATCGCCCTCGGTACCAAATCAGCTCCTCTGCACAGAGGCATTTCTGTAGCCCACAGTATCTGGAGACACCTCCCTGGCCTTCCAACCCCCACCAGACCCCTGCTAAGCACCTCCAAACCCAGCACGTGGGGTTCTGGGGCTCATTGTAACAAATCACAGAATGGTTTGGGTTAGAAGGGACCTTAAAACCACCCCCCCAGAGCCACCCCCTGCCCTGGGCAGGGACACCTCCCACCAGCCCAGGTTGCACCAAGCCCCCTCCCAACCTGGCTTTGAACCCCTCTCCAGGGATGGGGCAGCCACAGCTTCTCTGGGCAACCTGGGCCAGGCTCTCACCACCCTCACAGCAAAGAAGTTCTTCCTAATATCTCATCTCAATCTCCCCTCTTTCAGCATCAAACCCTTCCCCCTTGTCCCATGGCTCCAATCCCTGATAAAAAGTCCCTCTGAGTGTGACAATTCAGCCAACGCCCTACCCACTGAGGGGTTCATCCAGCAAATCCATGTCTCTCCGATTTAGGGACAAGGATGTCGTGTGGGACAGTGTCTGGTGCTTTGCACAAGTCCAGGGGGGGATGGCAACAGACACTCTTCCCTCTTCCACCAACCCCCTAATGCCATTATAGAAGCCACCACATTTGTCAGGCACGATCTACCCTGGGTGAAGCCATACTGGCCACCTTACTGGAGGTGACAAAAACCTCCAAAAGCCACAAAACCAAAGCCAGGCTCAGTGTCCAAATGCAGATCTTGGGGTGATGCCCAAACCTCTCACTCTGAACAAAGCCCTCCCCTTCCTTCCATGGGGTCACAACCCCAGCCCCTGACACCCACCCACCCACACACCTCCAGCCCCATACATCCTGGCACAACCACTTATCCCAGCACTGTGGCCACTGGCCCGTTCCTCCCCTCCACCAGCACCATCCCCTCCTAACTGGTCACCCCAGCTCCGTCGGGCACCCTCATCCCCTCCCCAGCACAGACCGAGCCCCCAGCCCCACAGGCAGTGTGGAACTTGGTGCCTGGACAATTCTGGGTTCAAATCCACACTTTTCTATTTCCACCCCACCCCAACTCCAGCTTCCAATTTCTTTTCCATTATGCTTTCACAAATCCCTCCAGCACAGCTCAGAGAGGAAGACAACAGACAACCCAGCTCCACCAACCTCCTGGATCTCCCTGGATTCACAGGAACCGCATACTGGGCCCTCCTGGTTCCTGGATCACACACTAAAGCTTTTCTTCCCCCCTTCTCCTCTCCCTTCTCCGCAGTTTGGTTTTACTTATCTAGCAGAAAATAAGAGAAGCCAAGGCTTCTTGCTGCTTCATCTTGATTCAGTCAGTTTTATATCTCACCAATGCATATGCAGATTTCTCCGCTTCTTTATTTGTTCATTAAGACTTCAATAAAAATGTTATAAAAATGCCCCCTTTTTCTGTTGTTAATTGCAATTTCTGGTTTAATATGCAAGTTGTGCTGGCTCTCCTCAGGGACACACACACACACCCCCCCAAGACTCTCTGTAAATAATGCAGCTGCCCCAGCCCGATGTGCGTTGCCTGCTGCGTGTTCACGGGGCTACCGGGGCCTCCAACGGACCCGATTCTCCTCCATCAGACCCAGCAAGGGGCCTTGGGCAAAGGCTCCACATCTGGCCTCACTGGAAGCATCACATCCCCTGCAGGGGACCCCAAGCAACAGGGCAGGACCAGCTGCTCAGATACCACCCCTCCCACCCCAAGCCCATCACATCCCAGTCCAGGCCTACAGGAGCCTCAGCATCACAGGTGGCCACCGTGGTCAGGAGAGCATCACTGGAAGGTCAGGATGACAGAATCTTCATGGTTGGAAGGGACCTTTGAGATCACCAAGTCCAACCATAAAAAAAACCAACCTACAACCACCACCACACACTGCCAACACCAAACCCACCATAAAAACAACCATCACAACCAACAATCTCAGGCACTAGAGCATGTCCTGAAGCCCCACATCTACACACATCTTAAATACCCCCAGGGATGGTGACTCCACCACCTCCCTGGGCAGGCCATTCCAGTGCCTGACCACTCTTTCAGTAAAGTCATTCATCCTAATATCTCACCTAAACCTCTCCTGTCCCAGCTTCAGACCATTTCCTCTGGTCCTGTCATTATTCCCTTGGGAGAAGAGACCAACACCCACCCCTCTACAACCTCCTTTCAGGGAGTTGTGGAGGGCAATGAGGTCTCCCCTCTGCCTGCTCTTCTCCAAACTAAACATGTTGAGTTCCCTCAGCCTCTCCTCTCAGGATTTGTTCTCTAGATGCCTCACCAGCTTGGTAGCTCTCCTCTGGACACACTCCATCCCTTCAATGTCCTTCTTGTAGTGAGGGGCCTGAACTGAACACACCACTCGAGGTGGGGCCTCACCAGTGCCCACTACGAGGGCACCATCGCTTCCCTACTCCTACTGGCCACACTATTCTGCGTACAAACCAGGATGCTGTTGGCCTTCTTGGCCACCTGGGCACACTGCTGGCTGTTAAACCAGCTGTTCACACATACCCCCAGGTCCTTTTCTGCTGGTCAGCTCTCCAGCTACTCCTCCCCAAGGCTGCAGTGTTGCCTGGGGTTGTTGTGACCAAAATGCAGGACCTGGCACTTAGCCTTATTGAACCTCATGCCATTGGCCTTGGCCCATTGATCCACCATGTCCAGGTCCCTCTGTAGAGCCTTCCTACCCTCAAGCAGATCAACACTCCCACCCAGTTTGGTGTCATCTGCAAACTTCTTGAGGGTACACTCAACCCCCTCATCCCAATCGGGTCATGAGTGAGCTTTGCTGAGGCTGTGAATGTCCGTCCCCCCCCAACCCTGCCCAGTCCATGGGGTCACCCAGAAAGGGACAAGGCAAATTTCCAGCCTGGGTGGGTGCAACCCAGGAGGTCTGGGTGCTGTGCTTCCGAGGACTGAACCCCCAACACAGGGACTCTGCCGAAGCCTGGGAGGACATGGGGGATGCAGGCAGCTCATCTCCGGGCTGCCGTGGGGCTTTATAGATTGCGGTGCCACCGTTCAGCGACTCCCCAGCACTTTAAAAGGCCTTATTATCACTTGCCTGTGTCTTTGTGCAACGCAAGGCATTTCGCTCTGATGTTTCCCATATTGAGCGCCTGCCTCGGGCGGAAATTTTGAGGGAAGTTTTAGTGAGAACGGTTCAAACATTTCCGAGAACAAAGCTGTGGAAAAATGCTGTTTTGACACATTAAAATAAAAAAAAAAAAAAAGAAAAGAAGTAAAAAAAAAAAACCCTTCTACAACCCCAACTCTCTGAAACCTCCCCACCGTCCTGCTGCCCGGAGTGGGGGCAGGAGGGCAGCGGGTGCCCCTGGTCCCCAATGGAGCCCCCACCCAACACAGCAGCCATCACTTCTCCTGTGCTTCCCCCCTCCCCATAAAAGCAGGGAATAAGTCAAGAAAACAAAGGTGCAAAGCATCACCGAGAACCCCAAGGCAAAGCCCCCACGGCTGGGACCACCCCCAGGGAGCAGAAATCCACTCCCCAGCCGCCCAACCAGAGAAAGGTCTTCATCCCAACCCAAGGGGTAGAGCCTGGCCCAGGGCTGGGAACACCCAGCTTGTGTGCAACCTGTGAGAGTCACGTGAAATAAGAAGGGGCATGGCCATCAAACACAGGAAAACGAAGCAGTTGAAGACTCATAACTCATTAAAGGGCTGTGATAATTGCTGGAGCGAGGGCAGAGGAGGGCAACGAAGCCGGTGAAGGGCCTGGAGAATAAATCTCATGAAGAGCAATTGAAGGAGCTGGGACTGTTTAGTTTGAGGAAGAAGAGGCTGAGGGGAGACCTCATTGCTCTCTACAACTGCTTGAAAGGACATTGGAGAGAGGTTGGTGCTGGTCTCTTCTCACGGGCAATGAGCGATAGAACAAGAGAGAATGGCCTCAAGCTGCAGCAGGGTAGGGTTAGGCTGGACATTAGGGAAGAATTCTTCCCAGCAAGAGTGGTCAGAGCCCAGAATGGGCTGCTTAGGGTTGGGGTGGAGTCTCCATCCCTGAATGTCTTTTAAGAGTCATTGAGATGTGGTGTTGGGGGATCTGGTGTAAGGGAGAACTTCGTAAAGTAGGGCTGATGGTTGGGACTTGATGATCCCAACCTGAATGATTCTAGGATTCTATTTTAACAGCACATTTAACTCAAACTTAATTCCAGGGGAGCCCCCATAGCAGCCCCAGTGGCATTCCACAGGAAGAGCAGACAAATGGGT
>VZTM01025498.1:51366-61435 GCA_013400555.1 Jacana jacana
CCCCCCTCCCCGGCCAGGGGGCTCCCCGTAGCCCCCGAGCCACGGCAGAAGGCGAGGGGGGACGGACACACGGACTCGGACACGCGTGTTCCCCGCAGCGGCTGGCAGGACCGGGGCAGCAGAATCCCAGAGTGGGGAAACGGGACGACGACGGCATCCCGGTGGAGGGAGGGGACACACACACCCTCCTCGCACNGACTGAGGAATCCATTCCCTGCTCCCCATCGGGGGGGGGTAGGGGGGTGGGGGGGTTCAGCACCCCCAGAAAAGCCAGACTCCATCACAGAACAGCAATGTGGAAAGACGAATGCCATCATGCCAAACATTCCCCCTTCCTTCTTCCTCCCCAGCTCTATGCACGGAGCATGGCATCCTGTGGCATCAAATGTCCCTGGGGTCACCTGTCCTGGTGGGGTCCCCTCCCAGCATCTTGTAATAGTCTTTTATCACCACTATTTCCAGCCCAAACCCAAACCCCAGCACTGCACCAGCTGCCAGCAAGAAAGTCAACCCCATCCCAGCTGAAACCACAACAGTCACACACAAAAGCATCCCTACTCCTGTTCCCAGTGCCACATGCTGGCTATCCCCAACAGGTCCCAGCACTGCAGTCCACTGACTGCACATTCCCCATCCAAGGCCCTGTAGTCCCGTGAGTACAGCATTTGGAGACGGGACACCCCAATACAGACACAGCTCCACATCCTGAACCCTTTATAAGGCGATGGCAACACAAAGGGACCCACACATGGCTGCGTGTCAGATGATCACACACGTGACAGACACTTTCTGAAACACACACCGGGGTGAGAGCAGCCACAGGGCTCACAGGATTCCCCACAGGCCTCACAGCAAGGCCTGGGCATCGACTGGTTTAGTGCAAACCAGAGGAGGACAGGGCCGAGCAGCAGGAGCCAGCACCCTGGGAACCCACCCAGCTCTGCAACACGGGGACACAGCACCTCAATTTTAGGGCTCTGCTTACCCTTGGGGTGTCCTGGACCAGTGGGCCAGAAGCTGGAGTCCCATCCCTCCTCCTCCTGCCACCGCTGGTACAGCAGCGGGCGAGCAGAGGGACACGTGGATGCTGCTCCTCCAGAACATCGGTTGCTTCCAAAGGGAATATTTGATTCCCTCTTCATGGATGAAGGGATAGGCTTCCATTCCTAGGTCTCTCCACTTCCACTCCCTTTTGTGCCTTTTCCAAAGAGGGGTTGATCACATCCTGGCAGATGCTGGGAGCAGACGCCTAATGGAGGCCATCTGCCACATTTCACAGGGAAAATTATTCAAACTCACTAGGACTTTAATTTAATCAGCTGGCACTGAAGTGGGCACTGGGCTTTCATGTGAGCAGGTGTGAGCACAAATCGGCAGAGGCAAAAGCAGGCGCTTCATCCCCACTCACCAAGCCCACAGAACAGAGCTGATGGCCCTGCGTGGCCAGTGTGGCCACCAGCATTTCTGCACCAGCACAAAAGGCACAACTCACACCAAGTCTGGGGCACTCTGCCACCGAGGAGCACTTCCACGAGGAAAACTCCTCGAGTAACCCCAGCACCAAGGGAAGAACCATCACAAATGGCAGGAGACCAGACAGAGCATTGGTTACGGAGGAAGGGGTCTGCTGGCCTCTCCACAGGCGGTCACCCCCCACATCACTGTCCCTGCCACCCCACACCGAGCTGTTCTGAGGGAAAGAGCAGGTGGGAACCATCCTCAGGGACCCAGCAGCTTCGTTCAGTGGCTGTGGAGGCTGCACAGCACTTGCTTGCTTTTCCCAGTCCCTTCCCACCTGGATGAAACCTTGTCCCCCAAGATGTTCCCATCTGCAAAGTGACAGGGATTGACTGCAGAGAGGGGGAAGCGCCAGCCTGGCACTGGGAAAAGGGGACAGGAGGAATGGTGGGGTCTGTGCTGCGTCCTCTCTAATCTCTGCCTCACCCAAACACAAGGCACCTTCCTGAGCCCAGCAGCTCTTGGCTCAGATGCTCCTGGTACATGTGGTCACCCTCAAGAAGAGATGGAAGGAGACCAACACAGCATGACCTCCACTCAAGGTATCCGCAGAGATCTGGGATCTCTCCAAGCATGTGGGGGTCTCCTTGCTGTCCCCATCACAGGCCACAGAGGACACACAGGATGGTGCCACCAACAGTCCTCCCCAGAAGTATGCAGTGAGCTCCTGCCATGGAACCAAAGGTGACATGACATGAGGGAGATGGGAACACGGGTACCTGAAATGGTTCATTAAAGTCCTCAGTTGATCACCAGAAGCAGAACACACCTGCCAGCAGAGGACAAAGCCTCCAGCAACACCCCCCCATCAATCTGGTCTAGGGGAAAAATCTTCCTGACCCCAGATCTGGGGCACCTTTACACCCAAACCAGTAATTATACCATATCATGCAAATGTAAGTCATTAACCATGTTCTGTTTATCCAGCTTCTGTCCTCATCCCTGGGAAACCTCGCTCACCTGCCTGCTTAGGACCTCTCCAAAAGGCCACGGCCTGGCTTAGGTAGAACATCCATGGAGCTGGCATGGGATTGGGCAGAGGGGGAATGGGGGATAACTTGGCAGCTGCTCACATTTAGTTTGCACCTTCTTTGCCAGTGTGGAAGGAAACAAACGACCTGTGAAGGGAATGGAGCGCAGTGATTCATTACCCCTGATGTGTGATGATGGCTTAATTATTTTTCTAACTGGGGAGAGACGCTTTCTGACAGCAGGTGCAAATTAATTCTCCACTGTTTTAAGGAGTGATCGGCCCAGGACAAGCAGAAAACTGGAAAACCTAATTAAATCGGGAGCTGGGTGGAATAAATGGAGCGGGGAGTTTGTTTGCACGGTGCTGATGGATATTAACGATTGCTGGGGAAGGCACCAGGGCTCCCAGCAGGAAAGTGGAGTTGTTTAAGTGGCTTCATGTGCCTGGCCAGGCTTTGACACCAAAGGAGGACAGGGCAGGTGTCAGTCACAGCATGTGCCACTGCTGTGGGCATCCCAGGAAAGCCAGGGCTGTCCCCTGGGAGAGGCATCTCCTGCTCAGCACATGCTGAAGGGAGGAGGATGCATTAGGAGGCTGCCGGCCAGCTGTGCAGCCCCAGGCATCCCCGAGTCATAGAATGGTTAGAATTGGAAGGGACCTTAAAGATCATCAAGTTCCAAAGCCTGGAGTCCCTCCAGGCTTGACCACGCTCAAGGGAACAGTGCTCAGCAACCCGTAACTGACCCCCCAGCACCCCCAGAGAAGGCGACAAGGAGCCAGTCCTGCTTCTGTGCAGCCACAGCCAGGGCAACTTAAACATTTCCAGAGGAGCCAGTGCCTCCAAACCTCCAGCCCAGGCTTCCAGAAGCAAGAGAGGAGCGAGGGTGGCTCTTCCCACCCCAGCTCCAGCAGCGTCGTGTTTCACTGCCACAGAACAGCACCAGCACCCGCTGCCAACACCATCCACAGCTGCTGTGAAGGAGCATGAAAAATAACCAGCACCTGAAGGGTTTTGCCACCGGGGGGAGCAGCCCGGGACTGATCGGAATATCCTTTGCTCAGAAACGAGGGAGGAAAGAGTTTATGTTGAACGGTTGCCATGGAAACACTATTTATATACTTTCCTGCAGCTCCAGATCCCAGCTCTCCCAGCCTGGTCACCATTCTGTCCCCCCCCACATCCAGGCAGAATGGACCTCGCAGAGACCAGGGTCTCTGTCACCCCTCCTTCCACTCACCCTTTGGTCCCCAGCCCCTGGGTGCTTGTAGCCCACCCAGCGATTCCCAGCAAGACCCCCAGGGTCTCAGGGGGCTGAGCTGCACCAGGGGCTGTTCTCCAGCCACATCCTGGGCAATCTCCAGGGATTTTAAAGGGAAGCAGTGCCTGGAGCCTGCCCTGTCCCATGCCCATGTTGCAGCCCAACCCCTCAAAGGGCCATGGGGCTGCCCCATGCCCAGCAGACCCTCAAGCCAGGACACTACTCAGTTTAAGATTTGCAGAGTTGCTCAAGAGCCAGGTGAGGCTGGAGCAGAGGAAATCACTGCTCCCCAGCACACACTCTCCCTCTGCAGTATCCGAGTCCCTGCTCAGCTGGTGCAAAGCTACAGCAGGGGAGAGATGAGCAGCACCAGGAGGTCAAAAGGGTGTCCCCTCACCACTCAAGGATGCTGTTGCCAGAGGAGTTTTCACCTGCCTAAACCACACCAAGCTCTCAACCCCACTCATCCCACCCCACCACCCCAGGGGGGACACTCCCACCTCCCCCCAAACCTCCCAAGCTGCTCTGCCAGTCACTATCAACCCCCCCACCAACCGGCTGCTCCAGCACCAGCAATGCTGGGAAAAAAGAGCCCTAATTGCTTTTTGTTTTTCTGTTTCTCCCATCATTAAATCCCTTCTTCATCCCTAATAGTTTGGGATTATATGAAGGTTAATATGTTTCAGGTTCCACACAAGTACAGCTAATTAACAAACAGTCCCCTCAATTCCCTTTAATGCCTACACATGTAATGCGATCGCTGCAATTACCTGCTTCCCAAAGCCATTACAAACCACAGAAAATTAGCTGGAACAGGTGATAAAAACCTTCTTTTATTGGTTCATAAAAGGAGCTGATCTCTGGGCAGCAGCTCCCTGCCGTGCAGCTGGAAGGGGCCAACTCCCTTCCCCAGGCAGCCGGGCCAGGATCAGCCCCCTCCCCAAGAGCCACAAATGCCATTTACTCCAGCCTTGAGTGTCACCTTCCCTCAGGGGGGTTCAGCCCAGAGTCAGTGCTTCAGCCCAGAGCACAGAGCAGGGGCCAACCCTTCATTCCACTGACAAAAATGAGTCTGTAATTAAAGCCAAACCCACCCAGGTCCCAGGGGTACCCCAGGCAGGGGAGCAGGACTCTCCTCCCAAGGGACACCATCACTTGGTGACATGGGGTGAGGGCAGAGCTGAAGCCTTCTTGGCCCAGAGTCCTTGGGACTGGTTCATTTGTCACCATCCTCAAATAGAGCTGAGCCACCATCATACAGCTAAAGCACCTGGGGACAGGCACAAGGAAAGCAAGAGGTGTTCACCATCCACTCCAGAGGCACCTTAAAGAAGCAGGAGAGCCCTTCTCCACCTCCCCCATCCTCCCAGAGGACGAGCATCCTCTGCAGAGTTCAAGAGGAACCATGGATAAACCTCCTTCACCCTCACTCAGCCCCCAAAGGCCACACTGGCCCCATGACAACCTAGACACATCCCAGTTAAACTACTTCACACCTTGCTTCAGGGAGCCACAGAGGGAGAGACCCAGTGCCTAGGAACATGATGAGCCCTCAGGAAATGGCTCCATTGGTCTATTAACCCTCCTTAAAAGCCCATCCCTATCAGGCAAGTCTCAATTTCCAGCTACTGGATGCTGTTGTGCCTGCGCCTGCCAGAAGAAAGAGCTCTCTGACAACCAGCGTCTCCCCTGCCCTGACAGTCACACTGCAACAGCGAGATGAGGTCACTCTCCAGCACTGCCGACTCCAGGGGACCCCTACTGACCACAGGGGTCCTGTGGCCCAGCACCCACATCCCACACACCACAGGGAAACCAGCCCCCTGGGGCTGTCTAGAGCCAACAGGTCAGTACAGGGGACATAAGGGACCCCCCCTCACCCAGCCCAGGGGTCACCCTTCAGCTCCTGGAGGCAGCTGTGAATCAGGAACCCTTTGGGCTGGTCTTTAGCAGACATTTCTGTGTCACACAGCCACCAGAGCCAGGCAGCCCAGCAGGGATGGCACCAGTAAGGGCATGACGCCCAGGCAGGTACTTGGCTCTCAGGGGTCCTGCTCATCACACCCGTGTCCCACAAGCACTATCGGCCTCTCCGTAACTGCGTCGCATCGTCTCAGCATCCTCCCCGAGTGCTCAGAGCACCCTCCAGTGATGGACCTCCTATGGGAGAGCTTCTTATAAATGTAAATTGGGAACAGCCTCACAGCACAGGAGGAAAATCACTGTAAACAAAATCTCCGTTGCTGTGGAAACCATTAAAAATAGATTCCCCACGCTCCCCCTTTTGTACTGGGTATTATACAGCTGGGTTCCTTCATTCCACATTATTATTACTTTTTAATTATGAATAATTTCCTCCCTTCTATAGGAAGATGGAGTAAAAAACAGAACTTTCCAAACGAGGGGCCTTTAGGATATGTTTCAGTATGCAAATGAAGGCAAACATGCATTCTGGAGTGTTTACGCCACAGGGTAGAAATCTTTCCGCCTTAACCCTTCCCGTGCCACATTCCCTATTTTGTCCCCTCTCCTTCAGCTGGGAGAGCTGGGACACCCCAGTCCCACAGAAGGTCGAGGATGAAGATGAAGAGCAGTGGTGCAGGCAGGTGGGGTAATGCTTCATCCTCAGGGTGGCAAGGACAAGTCGGGTAGCGTGTGCTCCTGCCAGGCAGGTCACTGCCACGCTTTGCCTGCCCACAGCCCTTGGCACCTCCCAGAAGCAGCTCTTCCCTTGCTCAGAAACATTAAGACCAGCACAACTTCTCCAGAGCAGCTCACCAGCATCGGGAGAGCATCGCAAGCAGAGAGAGAGGGAGGGGGCACAACAAGTCCCCGTCACACCGAGAGGTGACAGCAGCCCCACTAAACACCACTGTCCTGTGGCACCCCCTCGGATACAGGATCCGGTCTCTGAGCAGAGGAAAGATTTTAAATTAGTTGGAAAAACATGGTCCCATTCCAGAGCCTGACTCAGTTGCTATTTGCAGCCCTCGTCAGCGGGAGAGGATGCTCCTCCACGGGGAACACGGTCAGGCAGCGGCACCACACCGGGTACCAGCTGCGGAGCTGGCAGCATCACAAGCACGGGCAGCTCCTGCCCAGGCTGCCAGCGAGCGGGCACCTCCGTCCCCCGGTAGGCGGAAGGCTCCGGAGCAGGCTGGCCCCAGCCCACAGCCACGGCTTCACTGGTTCCGCACGGATTTCACACTGCCACGAGGAGCAGATGGACCAGCCCTGGGCACCCTCCCAGCACCCGCTGGGCCAATGTCCTGCCTGGCCCCACACGAGCCCAGGGCAGAGGGCAGCCCCCCAAATGCCTTGTCCCCGGGGTGCGTGGGGCACAGAGGAATCAGGGGGCAGGACAGAAGGACAGACTGCCGTCTGTCTGCCCGCAGCAACCTGCCTCAAGGTATGGAGCTGCACAAGCAACAGCCAACTCCTGTATGTCAAGGGCACCCCAATCTAATGCCAGCTCCCCCAGCCAAGGAGATAACCCAGGTCTCAGCACAGGAGGGACCTCGACTCAGACTTCAGGGAAGTTTCCAGTCCACCCCTCCCCTCCCACAGCTCCCATAAATAGAGCAGAACAGCGTGGCCAAGCCAGAAGCATTACAGCACAGGCACAAAGAACAGGCTGGAAAACCACAAATAGGCCTATCTGATTTTCATAATTAAGCACAGAAAGTTTTCTCCCGTTTCCCACCAATACCAAACTGGGACAGGGCTGGAACAGGGCTGGGGCTGGCAAGGAATGGGCAGAGGCTGCCCCACAGCAGGAGCTGCAACTGGGACGCACCAAGGAGGGGACAACCAGGTATAGGGCTCTTTGTCAGGGAGTGTAGTAATAGGAGAGGGGGGGTAATGGTGTTAAACTGGGAGAGGGGAGATTGAGATTAGATACCAGAAAGAAATTCTTTGCAGGGTGAGAAGACCCTGGAACAGGTTGCCCAGAGAAGCTGTGGCTGCCCCATAGCTGGAGGGGTTCAAGGCCAGGCTGGATGAGGTTTTGAGCAACCTGGTGTGGTGGAAGGGGTCCCTGCCCAGGGCAGAGGGGTTGGAGCTCAATGATCTTTAAGGTCTTCTCCAACTCTAACCATTCTATGACTCTATAGGGCAGCCTTTCCAGGAGCAGAGCATCCCGAGCCCAAACCCTCCCGGGAGGCAGCAGCAGTTCTCTGCCAGAGCCTGTCTCCAGCAGAGCCTCCCAGGGTGTTCCAGCACAGCCCTCATGCCAGCCCATGCCACCGCTCTCTTTCTTTACCCAGGGTGATTTTAGCACGCTGCCACCTCCTGAGAAATCCCCCGGGGAAAACAAGATCCCTTCTCATCTACGGCAGAGAGTTCTCTCTCCGCTTCCATTTTCAAGTGCTGCAGTGCACCGTCTCTCATCTGTAACCTAAATGTTAACCTACCACACACCCCCAGTATCAACACCAAACATTATTAGAGCTCAGGGCTAGAAGGGTCATTAGTCTGCAGCACCCAAGGTACAGGGGCCAAAGACAGCCGTGCTCCAATCCCATGTTCATTCCAGCTACCGCATCCCCGCCAGACAGAGATGCGGGTTTGATCCGGAGACATCAAGTGATGGAGAATCCCCCACAGGCTTAAGCTCTTCCAGTGGTTAATTACCTTCCCTGATAAAAATATGCACTTCGTTTCTAGTCAAAATTTGTCTAGCTGGAGCTTTCAGTGCCTGGATCTTGTTATGTCTCTTCCCTGCTAAATTAGAGCACTCTGTACCCGCAGAAATCTCTTGATCACAGCCTAAAACAACCTGCGTCGCAAAGCCACCTCTTAAACTTCTCTTGGATGAGGAGTTCAACCTACTTAAGCTGCATCTCCCACAGCTGAGCAGATTTTCCAGCCCGTGAACCATTTCTGTAGCTCTTTTCTACCCATTTCCCATCTCAGCACTGCTTTTCCAGCCCGGGCCCCAGGAGTGGTCCCAGCGTCCCGATGACGCTCCCGTCACACACACATGCACTGTTCCTCACTCACAGCATCACTGCAGGAAGCATTTCTGTCGAGCCACCATCACCCTCACACAGAGAGGGGGTCATCCAGCATCCCCCCAGTGCTGGGGAGGGGGGGGAAGCAGCCACCATGGAGAACAACTACTCACACACCCACCCCCCTGCTCCCACCAGCTCGGTGGCCCCAAGCCCCTTTGCCAGCCCATGACCTGCACCCGGGCCAAGGGGACAGATGAAGCTGCTGTCACCTCAGCGCCGCTTCCTCCAGGCTCAGCAGGTCCCAGTCACAGGTTTGTCACCACCGCTCCAGGCGAAGGAAACAGCCCCTCGGGGAACTCCAAATGCTTTAAAAAACACCTCGGGAGCTTGCCATGGCGGAGGAGGAGGGTTGGTGGGGGTGGGAGGTCAGCAGCCAGAATGAAGGAGACCCAGAGCAGGTCCCTGGCAGAGCACCCACAATGGTGCCCACCCAAAAAGCCACCGAGCAGCACCCAGCTTATGATTCCCACCTCACCCACCGCCCCCCACCTCACCCACTGCCCCCACCAAGATGCCCCACAGCACCCACACCCCCAGCTGACCCAGGTCACATCCCATGGATGCACTGGATGTGCAGGATGTGGCAACAGGGAGAGCAGGAGCTGGGAACTGCTCCTCCTGCAGCGATGCCCGGGGAGGGGGAAGGCAGGGGCTACCAAAGGAGAAACTTCAGCTCCCCAACCCACGCCTCAGAACAGCCCACCAAACAGCAGGACGTGGTGACTGGTTCCTGTGACCACCCTCCTCAAGTGAAATAAACCCAGGGTTGTCCCCAGGTTTGTCCCCAGAGAGGGGACAAACCAGCAGACCACAGGGGATACTCACAGCTTGCCCGGCTCCCATCAGCACCTCCACTCCAGTCACACCAGTCACGACACCAGGAAGAAAGGTCTGCGCTGGGGCAGCAGCAATACACAGAAAAGCCCCCCAAAATCCTTCCCTGGGTGCCAGCTGGCAGCAGCCACCCCCTACCCCTGGCACAGGGTGCCGGGAGCAGCCCGGGAGCCACAACTTTCCGTGCTCCCCGTCAGGCGAGGTCCTGCTCCAGCCACAACTGCATCCTTATTTAATTCACAGCAAATTATGCTCACATTCTGCTAGACAAATAGATTTTTACAAGCCCTCAGTTAAATGTGGATAATTACGGCTGCCTGCACCAGGGGACAGCCCTGCCCGGGCTCAGGAGGAAGAATCCCATCCCCATTCCGCTAATGCTGTAAATTAGCGAGGAGCATCCCAATGGCAGCAGAGTAATTACCAGCTATTGCATTTCGCCCCCCCCTCCTCCTTCTACACCCCCTAAC
>VZTM01025498.1:61450-76038 GCA_013400555.1 Jacana jacana
TTCCCTGCCTTCCTGTGGGCTGCTGCTCCCCCCCACCCCGCATCTTCCTCCCGCGCAGTATGTGTGTGTTTTCAGGCATATGCTGCTGTTAATGGGGCTTCTGTCACTTCAGCTGCTGGCAGAGATTATTTTATCTCAGGAACCCTCTCCCTGTGCCAGAGCACAGGCTTTCGGCTCTAAATCATCCAAGGAAGGGCAGGAGGGGAGGGGGGTGGGGTGGAAACTCACAGGTGAAGGGGGGAACAAAAGAGAAAAATACCAGCTTTTTGGTTGCACCAGGCAGCACTGGCCATGGAGGCTGCGATGGCAGCAGGCAGGAAGGGGGATCCAGCAGGACAAGCCTCCAGTAGAGCCCTGGGAATGAAGCCAAGGCCATCAGGCACAGGGGCACCACGAAGGAGGGGACACGGCCACGTAGATGATAGCAGAGAAGGCCATTTGGTACATGGCAGCCACAGAACCCTCATGGTTGGAAGGGACCTCTGAGATCATGAAGGTCGAGCCACCCAAAAAAAACCCCAACAAAACCAAACCCAAAAAAAACCCAAAACACACCTCACAAAAACAAATCACGTGACCCAACAATCTCAGGCACTAGAGCATGTCCTGAAGTCCCACATCTACACGCATCTTAAATACCCCCAGGGTTGGGGACTCCACCACCTCCCTGGGCAGGATATTCCAGTGCCTGACCACCCTCTCAATCAAGTCATTCTTCCTTATATCTCATCCAAACCTGCCCCAACTTCAGACCATTTCCTCTGGTCCTATCATTATTCCCTTGGGAGAAGAGGCCAACACCCACCGCTCTGCAATGCTCCTCTTGGGGAGTTGTAGAGGGCAAGGAGGTCTCCCCTCAGCCTCCTCTTCTCCAAACTAAAGATGTCCAGTTCCCTCAGCCTCTCCTCATAGGACTCATTCTCTAGGCCCCTCCCCAGCTTGGTAGCTCTCCTCTGGACACCATCCAACCAACGCAGGAGAGCTGGGATGAGCCTCAGGGCAGGGGACAGTGGGGACAGGCTCCCACCTTGCCAGGACACCCAACAGCAAACCCCAACGGCACTCCACAGTCTGCAGAAGCACACATTAAACCCACCCTCTGTTTAACAGCCAGGTAAACTGAGGCACAACACAACAAAGGAAAAATTTAAAACAAACAAAAAAAAAGGCAATTAAGACACTTCCAAAAGCACAACACCCTCTCCACAACCCCACTAACCTTTTCCAGCTCCTTTCCACGCTGCTGAACCCACAGTCTAGAAGCAGAACTTCTCCTTGAAGGGCTCTTACAGGGCAGCCACTGCTCCCCTCCTGAGCCCTTGTTACCCCCACAGCCCACAGGTGTGGGTGATGAAGGAGAAAATCTCCTGCAGAGAATGAGGGAAGCCCCATCTCAGCAGCTGCTGAAGCTGCCAGGGGGCCCAGGGAGCCCAAGAACCGGGGACTCGACTGGGGACAGTCCCAGTGTGGCTGTGCCACGTGGAGCCCTTGCTCCTCTCTCCTCACCTGCAGCCCCTGCAGTGGAATAAAGATAAATAACAAAACCAGGACGAAATCGCCACATTTTTCAAACCCATCTGTCAAAGCCAACCCGTGCAGTCCAGCCTCGCGCGGCCCTGCAGCGATGTCCAACCTGGGGCTGAGCCACCTCTCACCAGTTCCCCCAGTACCTCCCAGTACAGCTGCAGAGATTTCCTTCCCCCACCCACCCCCTGCCACCGGTAGCACCGGAGCTACCACGGTGATGTGTGGGGTCACGGGCTGTTTGCTATGATTTATTGTAGTATCTCCTGGATGACAGGAGGAGGATGTGGAGCGGCACGAGCATCACACAGGAGGAAGGGGCACAGGGCCGTCCTGCAATGAGGATGCCAAGGGAAGGGAGGCCACCTCTGCACCCCTATCCTCCTACAGGGAACCAGCTCAGCTCCCCCCAAACCTCATAAGGTCCCAACTCACGCTCTCCTTGTGCCTGGAGAGACCAGGCAGCAGCTCTGTGCCCCTGGGGCTCTCAGAGAGCTCCAAACCCAGGGCTCAGGGAGGGCAGACCCAACCTGCCGGACCTCCCTGGTCCGTGGGCACAGGCTGCGATACTTCAGAGCCATGTGTGGGCAGGGATTGGGCTGGGGGCTGCCTGAGGGAAGAGAGTGCACTTCATTAAAATCACTAATTAACACATTAAAATCGTTAACACAGAGGGGCAGAGGAGAGCAGGGAGGCCATGGTGAGCGGTGCTGCCCGTGACCAGTGCCAATGCCCCTGTGTTGGGAGATCGGATCTGATGGCCATGGTGATGGACGTGTGTGTGGGATTTACAGGTGCCCACCCTCAAACCACGCTGTCTTCCTCATCACCGCCTGCTCCCAGGCTCCTCATCCACGTGAAGAAGCCGGAATGCTCCTCCTCTGGGCACAATGGCCAAGGACCCAGTGCTGGCAGCACCAATGGCAACGGGGCACCACGAGCTGCTCACGGCCCAGCTCCAGCCCCCAGCCCTGGCAGCACCATGGGCTCTGCCATCCTGTGCCGGAGCGTGGCCAACGCTCACGCTGCCCGGGCACCCCTGAGGAGAGGGGAGGGCACCGCTCCACGGCTGGCATGGCAGTGCCGAGCATACGGAAGCTCGGCATGGCTCCTGCCAGGGAAAGCTCATGCACTTTACCACTGCTGAGAAGCTTCTGTGTTCCCGAAATATCATCTTCCCCTGGGCAACTTCATATGCAAGTCTTGGGACTTGCTGGAGCATTAAGCTGACATCTAGGTCAGAGCGAGGAATAGCTCAACGCCTCCAGGAAAAAGGGTTTTCCTTTCACATCCCAGCGCCTCCCCCACCAGCTCCGTACCCAGGCTGGGAGCGAGCACTTAACATGGGTGACCACTTCAAGCCTGGCATGAAGCAGGCTGTGGGGGTGGAAAAGGGATTAAAACCATTTCCGAGACCTGGCCTAAAGAGAAGCTGCCATTTCTGGAGTCCTCTCGGCTCTTTATGGTCCCGGGAGCAGCACCTCTGCGGGAAAAGGCACTGGCAGAATTGAAAACCCCGGGAAGGGGCTAGGAAGGACGGAGGAGGAACCAAACAGCCCCCACTGGCACCTGGGGAAGGGTCAGGCCGAGGTGGCATGCGGGGAAAGAGACCCTGCCCTGTTGTT
Organism: Jacana jacana; assembly: GCA_013400555.1. Classification (NCBI taxonomy): domain Eukaryota; kingdom Metazoa; phylum Chordata; class Aves; order Charadriiformes; family Jacanidae; genus Jacana; species Jacana jacana. The sequence goes on from VZTM01025498.1 coordinate 64,600, forward strand.
TTGACACCATCACACATTTTTTCCTCCATAGGAATGGAGAAGGAGGAGGGGGGACGGGGACAACACGACGAGGCAGGAGTTTGTCTGGGGACACGTCCCGGTGGCTGCGCAAGCAGGAGCCGGGGGCACCATAGATCAAAGGCATGAAGCCAGGAGAAGGGTGAGACAAGCGATCAGAGGGGCCGGCTGTAAATCTCGGCGCTGATGGGGCTGGAGATGAGCTGGCCAGGGAAGGGGGGCAGGAGGGGAGAGTGGCAGAGAGGAGAGGGCGATAACAAGGGCCGTGAGCGGTGCTGGATCCGTGTCCCGGCTGCTGCAGAGGCTCCGCCGTCAGGGAGACAAAGTGGAACCGCTCAAGTGCATCATTGATTTTTAATAAAAGCAGGTAACGCTCTGGAAATCCAGCAGTCAGCCCCGTTTTCTCCTCCCTCCATCACCCCATCTGCCCCCAGCCCCGGCTCGCTCCACCCCACGGCTCGGCACAGATCCTGCTCCCATGGGATCGCCACCCCCCCCTCCCCGGGGTGGGGGTCTGTTGCCTGCCCGGTTCTCCTCGCTCATCCCGGAGATGTCACTGCAGGGATTCGCCTCAACCCTGCAGGACCCGGAGCTGGCACTGCCCACAGCAGTGGGAGCTGTGGGACGTGGTCTCCACGCTGTCACTTTGCCAGGGACGGGTGCCCTGTTCCACCAAGGGGGACCGAATCCCACCAGTGGGACCCTCGCATTAAACACCGGCAACTGCGCCAGTGGGGAGAAACGGAGAGATGAGGGGAAGGCTATGGGATGGGCAGAGGGGATGGGACAGGGGTGGGACAGGGACAGGAGCTGTGGGAAGGCAGCGCTGGCCCCGCTCTCCCGCAGCAGAGCTCAGCATACGGCCGCGGAGCAGCTCTCCCCGTGGCGTGTCACGATGATTGAGTGCAGGATGCGGGCACCGTAATGGTTTCATCAACTTAGCTACTTTTTTATGAGAAATTTGTTCCAATACCTTCCCTTTCCCCGACTGCTGTCACCTTAACAGATGCCAGACCTGAAAGAATAATAATCCCAGCAGGAAACTTTGAACCGGAGCGAGCGGCTTCCCGGGGAGGGGAGCTAGTGGGGTGGGGGGGTGCAGAAGGTGGGAGGAAATTCATTTTTGCAGGCACTCAGGACCGCTCAGAACTGACCCCACCGGTGTTGGAAGACTTGCTTCTGCTCTCCTCTTCCTCCCCCTGAGGGAAAGGTGGGGGGGGGAAGGTACAGAATCACCACACGCAGATGTGTTGTCCGGGGGTGAAACAGCTTTGGAGAGGAGCCCTTCAACCCCCAGCCCCGTCCATTCCTGCCCCCCCGACCCCACCCCAAGCAAGCACCGAAAACGTGCCACCTCCCTCCCTGACACAATTCCTGTACCTATTTCTGTCCCTGCCACCTCTGCCCGCTCCGCTGGCGGCGCTGCCCAAGGGCTGGGTGCCGGCGGGCAAAGCACCGACCACCGCACGCTCCCCGCTCCCACGCGCTGCTGGGGTGCATGGAGCTGCCATGCCCCCGAGCACCCTGTCACTCACTCCTGTCACTCCCTCCTGCCACCCACAACCTTCCCAATTAATTCCAGCGCCTGCCTGTCACCTCCTGCCCGCTCCAGCCAGGCAACGGGCTCCAGCAGCCCCCGCCAGCCCCACGTCTGGGGGCACGCACAGGGAGCCCCGAGAAGGGCTGAGGTACAATGTTACGGGGTCAGCACAGCCACGGGGACCCTATCCAGCTACACCTGATGCTCTGTTGGGGACAGAGCACCAGGGGCTGCTGGCCCAGCACTGGCAGCCCCAGCCAGTGCATGGATAGATGGACCATCCCACAGCTGATGGACCCCAGAGCATCCTAGCCGCTGCGGTGCACAGCACAGACTGGGGATGTCCCACCAGCCCCTCTCCCCATCCCCGTCCCTGTCCCCAGCCCAGGGAGGGTTTTAGGCTGAGGAGGAGCTAAAGCAAACAGTGCCTGAGCAGTGCTGCCCCAGCTGAGCACAGCCATTGCCACACTTTATTCTGGTGTTTCTCCCCTGTGGCATTTGGGGTCTTTTCCTTCCATTTGGGAAATGAAAAAACTAAGAAGCTTCATCGGTCCAGCCCAGGGTGGGGGCAGAGGTCCCGTCCCCAGCAGGCCAAGCCAAATGTTTGGCACCCAATAACAAACTGCAGCCACGTGCAGAGGCACCACATCCCCATCTCCAGCCCCCCCCGCCCCCCTCTCCATAAGGACACCCTGAAGAGCCTGACCTGAGCCCCCACCTGCACTGGGGCAGCACGGTCACCTCCTGCCACCCCCATCCAGGTTGGGCTGGGCATTTTGGTAGGCTCTGGGGGACCAGAGCCCAGACCACCCTGGGGGGATCCAACTGAGTCCCCAGGAGGTGATGGCAGCCGGAGCAGGCAGGACTGAAGGGACGGGCAGGAGGGGAGACCGGGGCAGCTCCCCCCACACGCAGCGAAGCCCCGGGAGCCAACGTGGGGAATCCCAAGGCTGCGAGTGCCAGACCTGCCCCGGTGCCTGCCTTCTCCCTGCGAGGAGCTGCTGCTTCGAAATGAGTCATTGCTGGAAGACGAATTCTATTTAAAGGCCCGTTATTCGTAGAAAATTGAGTTTTAATAACAGGGCATCAAACGAGGAGAAAATACCGAACTTCCAAGCGCAGCTAAGTTTCCGTATGTTAATTTATACAGCACAGTCACAGCTTGAAGGAATAAAAACCACGCAGAGAGCTCCTCTCTCTGACAGAGCAGCGAAGGGAGCACTCTCCTGCTCCCTGCTCCTGCCACGCTGGAGCATCTCCCCGCCACGGAGAGCTGGAGTCGGGGCTGGCCATCCCCCTGGCTATGGCTACTGCATCCAGTATGGCCCAGGAGGGGAGGCTTTGGGCTCGCAGCCGCCCCGCACCACTGCCACGCTCTGGGGAGCCTTCGGGCTTAGTTTAGGCTGCTGGTGGGAGGGCGGGAGGAGACAGCACTGAGATTGTTTTAAAAATAGATCAAACCCTCTGCTATGGAGCCATTTTATTAGAGCAGCACAAGCTGTCGGGCTGGTGACACCTTTGCGAAACACTGGGCTAAGTTTTCCCAGATGAATCTGAAAAGCAAGTGAGGGGAAGAACGGCAAAGAGAGCGAAGCAGACTTGTTTTCCAACAACAACAACAACAAAATTAATAACATAAAAAAGTAGAAGCCTGGGGAGAAACCTGGCAACACTGGTAGCCCCTCGCCCCGTCCCCAGCCTGCATCCCCCAGGACCAACTCTGACCAAGTGAACCCGCTGACACCACGGGGAAGTTCTGGCTCATCCCAGAGCTGCCCACCAAGCCTCACCCCACTGGATCCAGCCTTTCCAGGGCTGTTCCCAATCACCAGCAGCACCGTGGGGCAGCCAGGGTTTGGGGACACTTTGCCAGGTCCCAAACCCAGCAAAATCAACGACAATCAAAGCAAATCAAACCCCTCTGCTCTGTGCTGTCACCGCAACTCCCCGGTTGCCCAGGATGTGGTTGTGAGAACGGCAGGGTTCTGGGGTCCCCCCACCCCGGTGCAGCTCCACCCCTCCCCAGATCATCATCCCCATCCCTGCCAGAACGCTGCAGCCAGAGAGAAGCATCTCCATGACAGGCCAACCAACCCTTCCAACCTGGCCCTGAGTCAATCCATCGCCTGAATTATTTGCCTGCCCCCAGCCTCCACCCTGCCGGCGCACGGCTCTGCCCCCCAGGGGGAAATGGCTGGGCCAGGGTCCAGGTCCACCAGAATTCAAAGAGTAATCAGTAGCAGGGGGTCACCTTTCCCTGGGGGTGGCTCCCTCTGCTCCTGCTGCCAGAGCACAGGACCCAGGGAACACCAGCCAAGAGGCGAGTGCAGCAGCCACCCATCGGTGTCGATGCGGGAGCACACAGAGGCTCGTCCCTGCCCGGATGGCGGCATGTCCTGGCTGCCACCCAGGGAAAACACCGGGGTTGGTGTCCAGGGATGTGGTGGGATGCACAGGGAAGGAAAGACAAGAGGAAGATGGGGGAACAGAGCCTGGATGGGGGACAGGCTACTGGAAAATCACTGCTGGTTCCTCACGTCACATCAGCAAGGTGGGGGTCACACTCTAGCCGACAGCAGGGAGATTCCACAGGAGCACCCCGGGCTTTGCTGGCACCCAAGCCCCCGTGGTGCCTCTCCTTGCCACACCAGCAGCAGTGGGCACAGCTCTCCCCAGCTCCCAGCCATGCCCTGTACCCCCCTCCAAGGCTTCCCAGGCCAGGGGGGCTCAGCAAGGCTGAGGGTTCTGCTGGTGCTGCCCACTCTCCCCGGGCAGGACAGAGGGAAAATCCAGGTGCCAAAGGGGAAACCTCGGCTCATGTCCCACCCTGAGCCCAGCAGAGCCTCCCTGTGCTGGAGCAGCCGAGTGCCAAGGACAGGAGTTATTTCAGCGCGGCTCCACAGCTCCCAGCACCCAGCCCAGGCTCCCAGTATCCCCCTTCGTGCATGCTACAATTGATTCATGTTTTTAAAAGGAAAACTGGGAAGTTGGGGGGCAGAAGGGGAAAAATAAAGAAAAGAAGACCTACAGAAATGCCTTAGAATCAAATCTCAGAGAAAGCGTGGGAGATCTCCAAGATCTCCAGAGAGGAGGAAAGCACTTTCTATATAATTCACCTTGTGGCATTTAATCGCCACCTCTCTCCCTGCTGGCAGCAGCAGTGTGGCCAAGAAATGGCCAAACACTGGGAAATGCACAGCAGGGCTTGGGGACTGCTGGCTCCCACCAGGGGTGAGAGTGGGGGGGTCCTGTCCCGACGGACGAGCCGCGTCGGAAAACTTCCATCCCCTGGCCCAGTTTGCCGAGGAGAGGAGCTGATTTCCTCCGCTCCCAAGCAGCTTACAAAGCAGCTGGCAGAACGCCAGGCTCTTTTTAGAGAAATGTTAATGATGCCCAGGGAAGAGCTAATCATGTGTCATGGAAACAACTTTGTGCCAGTCAAAGTGCTGCATGGCTCCGGGACGGCCAGGGGACAGGGTGGCTACAGGTGAGGGTGGGACTGGGGCTCCTCTCCGTGGTGGCACCACGGGGATGCCATGGGTCTGGCCAGTGATGACCCCTGTGTGTGAGTTTAGTACCTGCAGCTCCTGGGGACTGCTCCTGGTGACAGTGGCAGATCACTCCTGGCCCCACCAGACCAAGGTGAGAGCATCGAGCATCACCCACTGCTCTGCCTTGGCTGGTGGGACCTGAGAGACCAGGGGACAGAGCAGCCGGTCCAGCCCAGTGCCACGGGACGCAACCCAGTGCTGCCCAGAGCCTCCCACTCCCCCCCACAGCCAGGGGCAGCAGCCACCTCCCCCCCTGGGGAACATCACCCAAATCACGGGATGGGAGCAGAGAGAGAGCAGGGTGGTTGGAGGGGGTCACAGGAGTAGCTGGGGCTCTTTATAGACAGGGGAGCTCTCCCAGGAGGGACGAAATCCAAAGGAACTGGTGGGGAATGTCACAAACTGGCAAGTGCCAGGTGTGGGGGGACTGTCCCCCACCCACACCAGTGACCAGCTCCTCTGCCTGGCCACAGCGCCTGGCACCCTGAGCCATGGGGGAAGCATATGCCAGCTCCCTGAAGCCTCCCATCACCTTCTGGATGCCCCTCCACTGCTGCACCATCACAACCCCACCTGGGTTTCACCTGTCATTGGGGACAATTTAAGGGGAAAAAGCTCAGATTTCTGCCTTGGTGCCTTTGGAAGCTGGGCTGACCTCCAGGAAATAACAAACTCCTTCATTTACATGGGGACCTCCCTGGCACAGTCCTGCTCCCAGCATCAACATCCTAGCATGTGCCAGCAGGATGACCAGGCCCAGCTGAAGGACCCTCTCCCAGACCATCACAGGGTCTGGGAATTCCAGGGAATTCCACAGCATTCCAGGAAATCACCAATTCCTCCAGACCGGCCTCGCCTGGCCAGGACTCAGCCCTTGTCCTGAGAGGGATCAGCCACGACGTGGTCACATCTCCCAAATGACATCCCTGAGTTTTTCAGTATTTTGCATCTCTTTGTCTTTTAGCTTCATCCCCCCTTATCCCTCTGCAACTCCCCCAGCCCCAAAGGGCAGCACAATTCCCAGCAGGAATCTTTCCACGCCTTTATGGCAGTTCTCAGCTTACAGCGAAGGGCGTCACCATCATCTCCACCCCTGTGTGCTCTCCAAGCGCTCCCACAACCAGCCTCACCCAGGCGGTGCCCGTGCCTCCCCGTGCACAGAAACCTCTCGAATTCCTTCCTGCCTCCCTTTATTTGCTGCCTCTCATGCCCATTTCTACTCGTGCCAAGGTTGGCCTTGGGCTTAAACAGCTCCTCTCCCTCCCCAGTGCCCACTCCCTGCGTATTTATAGAGAGGAAGCCTTGGCAGGGATGCACAGGGCGAGCTCCTCCATCCTTCTGTCTTTCTGTCCTTCTCTTTGCTCCCCACCATCTCCACCCACCTCCCCCTGGCACCCCCACATCCCCAGGCACATCGTGGGGCTGCCACAGCCCATCCCGCTGCCACATGGGGCCTGGCACAGGGACGGGGAGAGGGGAAAGGGCTGGAGAAAACAGTCTTAGATCAGACCAGGGGTGAGTCAATATAAATAACACAACAGCAAAGAAAAACATATCCGTGCTTTAGGGCTCCAGGAGTAAAGACAAGGGGAGCTGAGAGGCCCCAGTCCTCAGCTGTAAGGCCAGTGGAACTTTATTTAAAGCAAGAGGAGTAAATAAAGTCCTCAGTACGAGGGAGAAAGCTCCAGGAGAGCAGAGCCAGGAGGAAGAGGGTAAATAACCCAGCTGGCAGGACCTGACCGGGGAGAAGGGGGTCTGCAGGGAACAGGGGGGCACAGAAAAGCTGGGGTGCAAGGAGCAGGGGCAGAGCCAGGATGGGTGTGTGTGTAAGACACTGTGGCAAAATAGTGGAAGGTTCATTAATTTATGTAAATAAAAAGATAATAGAAAATAATTTAAAAAAAAACAACCCAAAAGTGAGGGTGCAAGACAGCATGGAGGAGTAGAGATAGAAACCAACCGAGGTGCTGCCTGAGAACTGACTGAGGAACCAGCTCCAGCTTTTGGGAGCACTGGGATTACCGCCCCGTGGGCTGCTTTGGGAAGAGAGGAAGAGAAATGGAAACTACAGACTCCAAAGCAGGAGCAATAACTCAAACCAGCCAAGGAGTTCAGCTCAGAGAGAGGAGGAAATCTCCATCCCAGAAACCCACCAGAACCGACCCGACCCACAGCCTGGGCACTGGGGTGTGGAGCTGCAATGGGTCCCAGCACTGGGAAAGAGGAGCACGGAGCCAAGAATGGGCAGGCAGAGAAACACACACACGCAAAGAGCCCCCCAAGATCCACCCCCCAACATGCAGAACAGCTCAATAAAAACACAGTGGAAATACCCAACAAAGAGGCAGGATTTGGTTTCCTTACCAAGGGCAGCTGGTGCCAAAGTCGGTGTCTTCCTTAAAGAAGGGGGATGCCAGCGGCTGGGTGGGCAGCACCCCAAGGGGACGGGCTGGTCAGGGCCAGGGAGGGTATTTGCCCTGCAGGGAAGCAGAGGTTTCAGCCCATGGGGGGATTGGCAGACCTCGAGCCCGGAGCCACCCAACGGCACAAAGTTCAAAAAGCTGAACATAAGGACTAGGCGAGAATTTCTGCTCTAACCTGGAAAAACACACAGCGAAACATCGAGGTACATTACTCAGTTCCAAGCTGACTCTGAGTCACCATCTCCTGCATCTGTGAGAAAAAAAAAAAAGCAAAAGCAAGTGTGTTTCTAGGCTGCCGGGAGGAGATTTCCAGGAGAAGGCAGCCCCGATGCTGCCCGGCGCTCCGCTCTGCCAGGGGCTGGGACGGGGCTGAGCAGGGCTGTCCCGGGATGGGGAGATGCTCTGGGTTGCAAACAGAAGGACAGAAGGATGGAGGAGCTCGCCCTGTGCATCCCTGCCAAGGCTTCCTCTCTATAAATACGCAGGGAATGGGCACCAGGGAGGGAGAGGAGCTGTTTAAGCCGAAGGCCAATGTTGGCACGAGTAGAAACGGGCACGAGAGGTGGCAAATAAAAGGAGGCAGGAAGGAATTCGGGAGGTTTCTGTGCACGGGGAGGGATGGGCACTGCCTGGTTGAGGCTGGTTGTGGGAGCACTTGGAGAGCCCTTCTTAAAATACACCTTTAAACTTCTTTTAACTAATACTCGGGCCTTTCACCATTGCCAGAGCTGACAAACTGTGGCCACAAATGCGTGTCCTGGCAGAGAAGTGGCCACCCGCTGCAGGGGGGCACGCAGAGAGCAAGGGGGTTCACCCCTGGCTGCCCCTGGCCACTGTTGCCACCACACCAGAGCCAAAGCCCTTCCCACCACAGCCCTGGAAAACCCAGGGCTAGGCACCCCAGCTCCACACACGCCCTGTCCATAGCTCCCCTATCTCCCTGCAGATGGACAGTCTCCATCCCATAACAAACAGTATACTATTTATAAACCCCCCAAACCTCTTTTATTAGTATTATTATTATATTTTTTTTCCCCCAGAACAACAACAAAACCCAACAATAATACTAAGCCCCCCCCCCCCCATTCCCTCTCACAGTACTGTTGAATTGCACCCCGCCAAGGACTCGCAGGTCTGCGGCGCTGGTGCCGCTTCCCCAGGCAGTGCCCAGCGGAACAGATGGCAGCGTGGGCGTTAGGTACCAGCCTCCTGGCAATCTGAACATCTGTTACCGTTAGAAAATGCTAATTGCCATCAATCAGGACAGCACCTACCCACATTTACATGCAAGCACACACACACACACACACACAAAATATATAAAATTACGTCTAAATTTCGCCGAGTACGACACTTGCTGCATGTTAAGTAACTGGGGCTGCTCAGATGCTGCACGGCAGCCTGGCACCGGCGGCTGCGGGCGATGCACCGCAGCTGAGCACCCCCCAGCACCCTCTCTGGCCCCCCTGCATCCCATCCTGACACCCCTCCACAGCACTCTGCCCCCATCTCGCTCCCCTCCTCCAGCCCTGCCACGTCCCGCCTGGCAGGAGGTGCGTGTTCCCCGCAGCTTCCCCCCCGCCCCCCGGGCAGGGCTGGCAGAGTCTCACCCCACAATGGACCACCTGAATCCAGCTAGGAATTGCCCAGCCCTGGGCTGGTCCTTGTGGCCCATCCTATGGGAAGACAAGGCGCTCTCCATGCCCGGAGAGCGAGGGACAGAGGGGAACAGACACGGCCCCACGGCGGTTTATCAGGTTGTGCCCCAGGAATTGAAGGGAAAGGTTGGGAGAAGCCCACACCAATATCACCATGGGCAGCTTCTCCTGATGGCCCCTCTCAAGCCTGTGGGACCCCTGACTCGACTTCTCCTGGCCCAAATCCCTGGCAGCCCCTTGGGCTCCACAGAGCACCTTCCCTCGGAGGCGAGGGGAGACACCGGGACGAGACGGCGACTCCCCGTTTGGAAGCAGCAGAGGCACAAATCTCCTGTGGCAAAACTTGGACACAAAGCTGAGTGCAGGGAAGCATGAAAACAAGTAAACCCAAAGCTGGGCGACCCCCAAGGCACAGCTCCCTCCACAGCAGTCCCCAGGGATGCTCAGAGAACGGGAGCTGGCCCCGCTCCTCACCCCACAAGGCGCCGCCAGGGCCCCCGCCACCCCCGACTGCAAACGATGCTCCGGGCGGTGCCAAGATCTCCCTGTTCCTTCCTCAATTTAGGACACCTCTTGGTGCTGCAACCCTCAGGGAGCTGGGAGGCAGCTGCAAGGGTGTCACAGGAGTGTGCTGAGGCTCAGTCAGCAGCACCGACTCCTCCGTGGCAAAGAGGACCCTCAAAGTGCTGGTTTTTACTCCCACCCCCATTCCCCCCCACCAGTGTCTTTTCTCACGGTCCCACATCGCAGCTGGGAGACAGATTCCCTGTGGCCAAAAGCCTTTCTACTTGCAGTGCCCTTTGGCTTCTGGCAGTGACCACGCAGCGGTCACAGACCTTCGGACACTGTTCCTGCCCATTTTGGGGGTCGGGGGGGGGGACAGGGGGGAGCCTGACCACCTGTGGGGGGAGGAGGGCGAGCAGCACTGACTAGCCCCAGTCCCGTTCCAGAGGTGTTGGGGGACAGGGGACCCCACACTGCACTCCTGGGGAGCAGAAACCCCACTTCTTGGTGGGAGAGAGGGAAGGAGGAGGGTACATCCCACCCCACGCTCCTCAGGGCTGGCAGAGTAAGCAGGGGTCTCGCCTCACTGCAGTAGACCCTCCCCAGTGCTGGGTGTCCTGGGGCACCCACCATCCCTGCCTCCAACACCCCCACCAGCACCCAGCACTTGCCAAGTGGCTCAGCCCCTGGGGTGTCACCACACACCCCCTTCCCAGGGTGGGTGCTGAGCACAAGCAGCAGCAACTGTCCCAGCAGCATCCACGGGGGCTTCCCCAGCTGCAGGGGGAAGCTTCCAGCCTTCCTTGGCTCCCGGAGGCTCTTCCCAAAGCAAAGCACAGGGAGTGAGGAGGAGTGATCCGGCTGCCGGAGCGAAGGAGAAGGGGCAGGGGCTGGAGGAGCCACCAGGGACCCTGGGCAGAGCCTTGGCAGCCCCACTGTGCCCTTCCCACAGCCGAGAGGAGCAAGGGATGGCAGCATTTCCTCGCTGCCACTACATCACGATCATTGGGCTTTGGCTCCGTCCCCCAGTTCACCCCACATCCCTCCCCAGCCCTGGCTCCCTGACAGAATCCCACCAGCACGAGCAGGTTGCGGCACCGCTGCTCGCTCCCCGCGGCTCCCACCGTTACTCAGCAGCCGAGGGAATCGCTGGGAGCTACAAGGTCACTCAAAAACACCATCTGGCCAAGAACCGCTCCTCACCCTGGGGGGGAAGCAGCAGAGAAATTATTCCAACGCCGCCGAAGGCCACTGTCCTCCCCTCCGTCCCCCCAGCTGCACACCAGCATCTCGCCACGCTTGCTCAGCCCCGGCTGCAGCGAGGGAGGGACTACAGCATCCCTGCACAGGGACACCTCCACACCTCGCACTGGGTGTCCCCCCCCTCCCTCCAATGCAATAGGGAGGGGGTAAGATTAGGGTTAAAATGGTGGGTGTGCAAAAGCGGGGCTCACTGGTGAGGGTGCAATGGTTGGGGTGTAATGGTTGGGGTTCAATGCTGGGTGCCATGGTGGGGTGCACTGGTTGGGGTTGCAACAGCGTGGGTGCAATGGTGGGGTGCACTGGTTGGGGTCCAGTGGTGGGTGCAACGGTGGGGGGGCACCAGTTGGGGTGCGATAATTGGGGTTCAATGGTGGGTGTGATGGTTGGGGTGCAATGGTGGGGGTGTTTCATCCCTTGTGTGGGGGACACCAGCCACAGGAGCGCCATGACAGCCCCCAGGAACTGCCTGCTCCAAGCCCCCT
>VZTM01025499.1:0-25002 GCA_013400555.1 Jacana jacana
CACAAGATGCAATTTTTTAAATCTCGCTAATATGGGAAATATTTCTATTAATAATGAAATTGATTACTGAGGTACAAATAATAATATGAAATGCTAAAAGACAACTCCATTATCTACCCAACAGTAAATTTTGTAGCAACAGTAAGAAAAAATATTTAACTACAAAAACTGTACTGAAAGCAATAAAAGATCTATGTAAGTGCAAAATTCTATTCTGAATTATTCAGAACTAATGTATGAATTCTAAAGTTAAATAATTTTATATGTTAAAATCTATAACAAAATAAATAAAGAAATAAAAATGAACTATGTGTATACATTTGAATATTTCATTTAATTAAATATTTTTCACTAAGAGTCAAATCCATTTTTTTTGCTTCTTTTCTTAAACATCCCTGCATTTTTGAAAAGTACTAGCAGTATTCTAAAAAGCATGTTTTCTTTAGCAAACAGAATCTTTCCTTGCATCTTTAATGGACTGTAGGTGTTAAAGTTTAGCCCCCAAAGTACATAAACTATTTATGTATACCTTTGTGGTAATTATTGTCTTTGTAATGCTGATTAGGCCCCAGGCTGTCTTCTGTATCTTTGATAAACTTGTCTGCCAGATTATATGCCTAATAAAAAATCTCACATAAATTAGCCCATTTGAGAAATACTGAACTTTATTCCACATAGGAGGTGAAAAAAACCTCCCCTTGATATATTTTCACAGTCACACAAAACGTTGCAGTTCAATATACTGAAGACCAAAATTCAGAGACCCAAGTTGCAAATATCCTTATGGAGCCATGGCTCAGGCTCCAATTATTTGAGAGAGTTTCATTAAGCTTTTCTGCTTTACTGTTTAAGAGCCTTACCAGTTAAAGATGAGGAAATTCCCCTCCCTTTGGGTAGTTTGACCAACTCTCCTCCTTTTGTGGGGGAGCTTTCATATGTTTTTTTCAGGGAGAAATACACAGAAAAGATCCACAAGATACAACATAGGCACTTGCTCATTTTAGTCTACAGTGACAAGCAGGAAATGACACCTCCACATCTTCAGTGTTTATCACTTTTTTGGCTGAAAGACTGCAGCCAGAAAAATCCCCATAAAATGTAACAAATCCTTTCACTTACACACGTCAATATTTGTTTAATATCAAAGCTCCCTTTCATCTAACTGAACTTACATGCTCTTTTAAAATGTAAGTGCAGCTGACTTGCTAAATTTCTGTTGGGCCAGCAATGGAAACTCTGTCCACAGAAACCATACTCTTCACCCTCACCATCACTCCCTGGAAGAGAACCCACTGGACAGCAGGTTTGTACTCAACAACTGCAGAGAGGCTAAAATCAGAGGTGCCTCAGGCTGCAGTGACTGTGCCTTTATGCCCATGCCTCTACCAATTTGAGAGCCTTACTTGAAATCTAGGTAGGCAAAAGATTTCCAAACCAAACACAACAGCTGGACCCTTCACTTCTGTTTAAAATAACTTTATTTTTAGACACTCACTTATGCAGAACAAACTATAGAACAGCTATCTTGATTTTAACATTTCCTTACAATGACATGAGTTGTCCTTAGTAACATGCTCTTAGAGCCAAGACAATATTTTTCTACTATCCTTCCGTTCTCTTCTCTCTAGTAGTAACTGAGAGGTCAATGATTTTTAAAAAATGCTTCCAAGATACAGATGTCATTTCAGGCCTAAAATTTGAATGTACAGGAGTGTTTAGTGGTCACTGAAATACACAGAATCTACACTGCTTTGTTCTAGACCGTGCCTTACCTTTGAGACTCAATGTCCCCGTTCTGTCAATCTATACATAAATAACCGGGTTTCCCAACAAATATTGAGGAGAAAAAAAAAAAAAAAGAAGTTCTATTAGGTGGTTGTTTTCTTTGAAATCTCTGTCTCTGTCAATGTGGTGCACTGATAGTGGGTACTATCTCTGAAAGGTTATGATTTTTTAGGGTACATATGCACTGATTTCTAAATGCCAGGCACACCTTGCACCCATCATCTTCTTCAGTGCATCCAAATTGAGTTGACATAACCCTATTTTCAGAAACAAGCTTTAGACAGGCTTTGGGGCACACTTTGAAAAACAGCCTTGATTCTTTGGTGGGTGTAAATGTCTATGCAGTCATGTCCCTGATAAACAGTCAGGTCGAACATTGCCTAATCTAGCCATTAAGCCTGCAGTACTAAGATATCTTTCAGAGACATCACAGACATGGCCAGTGCCAGGACATTTTCATACCCAGTTTTGTTCCATTACCTATAAAATGTATGTAAGCATGTCATCCTCCACTTATTATTTCATACCCTGATTGGGAAGCTCTTTCCAGCAAAAAGAAGTATAAGCAAAAGAACTGCTAGCTCTGAATTAGTGACTTGCCTAACTGTGGAGAGAAAAAAAATAGTTTTCAAAGGGTTGCAGAATATAATGCAACAGAAGGAATTGTGCTGCCAAAGAACTTCTGGGACTGAGCTGGAAGGAAGGAGGTAAGCTGAGGAAAGGACGGAATGTGAAATGACATGATGAAGCAAAGAGGAAGGAAGAAAGAATGATTGATTTTTCTGGTTCTTTCCCATCTTGCTGAAAGGTGAAGGGAGAGCAGCAGAACTCCAGAAGTCTTAGACTTTAGCTGCATTTATTTTTTTGTTAAAGAAATTCTAGCTATTCCTTTCCATTCACACCTCACCCCTCATGCCATCACCAGCTCTTTGTGCTCCCAGTGGAGCACATGTGCTCTGGGAACGATAAAAATGCACGGGTTGAGAGGGGACTGCAGAATACGCAAAGGAATGTGGGTGTTCACATACCTGCCCCCCGAGCCTATTCTATGGTGTGTACCTGCAATCTGAAGATTGTTTTGCAGGCTACTCTCAGATCAAGGATACTGAGGAAAGGATAAATAAAAAATAAATAAAGAAATAAAGCATGAATTTTTATGGTAGATAATAAAGTATTGTATGATAGAAGTTAAGAAATACTAAACAGAATATAATCTCTCTAAACTATGCCTCGGAGGAAGCTTCCTAAACCACAAACCAGAGCTCCACCCCTTGTATAGTGGTTACTGCACTGATCTATTGCAGACCTTATCCAGTTGCAGAAATCTAGCCAGGTAATTCTCAGTTTCTGTGTATGTTTTGCTTTCTGTGTGTTTTCTCTGAACTTCACATGCAGACCTGCTTCATGTGAACAGACCTTCTGAAGCCCCCTACCGAATTCCATCATTCAGATTAGGAGAGATGTTCATCACAGGAGAGGTTTGGGAGAGATGTTCAGAGTACATATGGTACCTGCTCTGCTATTTTTATCTGCCAGAGCCTTCACTTCTCTGCCTCTGCAGTTCAGTATCCTGCAACAGCACTGTCGAACATAAAGTCTAAGCCTGTGCTTGTCTTTCAAGCAGTTTTGCAGCTTCCTCACCCAGGTACATGCCAAGCATATGCCTGTGTTAGGACATAGGGATATGTTCTGACTTCTACGACTGTGAAAGTGTAAGACAGGCAAAAAGTCAGTGTGCAATTTCACCAAAATACGTTGTACCGAAACCGCAACAAAGGAGAAGCTGACAAAAAAAGTCCTACAATGTGTCCATTGGTCAGAAATGTCATGCCTCACATATGGAGGAAAGAAAAAGACCTTTCGATATGCAGAAACTAGACAACTCTATTCTTACTGACTTCTGTTTCCAATGACTGTGAAGACTCACGGGGGATACTATCAAAGCCACAAGCACTATTGTAGCTGTCATTTCCCACTGCCTTTTGTGAGAGAAGAGCCTCTAGAAATTTTCTACTTGAGTTATCTTCACACAACTTTCACAAAGTGAATGTGCATGAACCTGATTGATTCTAGCAAGAGATAGCTAAAACCAGAACAACTAAGAGCCTTGAAAAAACGATGTCATGGAAATAAAATAAGCATTAGAAACTATACTTAGTCCTTTGCCCATACTATAATCTGTGCTTCCTAGGGAAAACAAAGAGAAAAACCCCAAAATTAATACAGACAATATTCTGGTGCAAGTTCACAGGGCCAGGCATACTCACTACATTCTCAATTTTATTCCTTATACGTATAGAAGATGATCCCCTTTATACTGTGAGTGAATGTTAATACAAAACCAGTAATCTTTTCTGTTCTCTGCCACTGAGTCTACTCCCTTGAACCATTCATATTAGTAACATCTGCAAGAAAGTATCCTTACTCTTATCCTTACTCTTATTTGGTTGCATTTGAAAAATGATGTTTGCATGAGATTTTGTAATTATTTCAAGAGCAATGGATATGAGATTTGGGGTTCTCATTTATGAAAAAGAAGGGTAACCCCAAGTTCTAGGCAATAAATAGAAAATTTATAGTAGGTAAAAGGATGTGTGCCCAGGTGGATTTGAAAAACTAAGGAAAGCCAGAAGGACACAATAAAGGGAGAATCTTATTTCTCTGAAGTTGAAAATGCAAACTGATTCAGGCAGAATTTTTAGGAGTACACCCAGACCTGGACTACCCTAACATCAAATAATTGCTTCAAAATTAAATCATGGAGTGCAAAGGTGTGCATTATCAAGAGAGGAAGATATGGGTACTGCTTTAATTTAAATTCTCTACCCCACAGACCGAAAAGCATATATATACTTTGTATGCAAAGTCTAATTACTTGAGTGACAAATGAAAGGCATTAGACTTGGGAGAACAGCTCCAAGGAGAAAGACCTGGAGTCCCGGTGGACAACAGAATAACCATGCACTATTCTACTTTTATAACACAGAATTTGGATGCCTGCAGAAAACACCTGCAGTGTTTGATTTGCTGGCTCCAGTGTGAGGCATCAAGTAAGATGTCTGATGCCTTCCAAGCTGCAGGACCTGAGTGTCATGGAACAAAAGCAAAACAGCTACAGCTCCCTCCAGTCAGTTACTACGAGACTGATTGTAGCATCAAGTCTTCAGCCTTGCCTCATCCTGTTTTCCAGATTGTAGGGTGGTGTTTCTACCTATTCTGAACCCACAGTCTGAAAACACATGTTCTGCTCTGAATTCCTTACCTGACCAGGCATTACATTACCCTTAAAACATGAGAGTGTTTTCAGAGATAATACAGTTGACGACCTTCCCACTTCAGAAAGTAGTTCCGAGGTTAGCACTAATAATGCCAAGGTTACATGTTTGAGTCATGTATGGGCCAATCTCCAACAGTTTTCCACCAGTCCTGCCTGTACATGTAGCAAAGTCCTGGAAGTGTCCAGAGCTTGTCCCTTCAGAATTAATAGAAAGTCCATGCTCTTTGAAAAGCTCTGTTAGTGAATCACAAAAGTAAATCCAGTGCTGGTTTTAAAAGAGCAAGATTGCTGTTACATTTTATAGACAGTTCAGTGCAGCACTCATGCCTGACAGCTTTTGAGACTGTCTGTTGGGACTGTTGCAGGAGAAATTAAAAGCTTGTAAATAATTTCTTGGCCTAGGGGACTGAACTGTGCTGGGTGGACATCAGGTATTTGAAAGAATGAAGTAATGTTACCCACGTGCTCCTCTCTTTAAATCCTGTCAGCCTAGGCTTTTACAGAGATAGGGCTATCTCTGCTGCTAGCTTCTGGAGCCAGGAGGATACAGGGCTGTTTCAGTAGCACAAGCCATTGATCGGTGCCAATGTGCCTTCAACCACAGGACCAGTCTGGCTCATCTTGGGAAACCCATGAGAATGTCAACCGTTTAACACTGCAATTATTTTAAGTTACAGGGAGCGTTCAACAAGAGGATAAGTGATAACATCAAATCAAATGATCACTCTGAATATTAAAATACTTTTATGTGGCTAAAAGCCACTTTGTTTTTTGGCATATTGAAGTGATTAAAAAGTTGTGTTTCCTTAGTCAATACACAAAACCTTTATGTCACTCCAGCAAGAACCTTTGATACCTCACTCCAAATTGGTTATGGAACTGGGAGCATTGTTAGCTGAATGGGCTGCTAAACAAATTGTTTTTTTGATTTGGGAAGATTTCCAAAGTGCTATGATCTCACCAGGAGCTAAAGAATGCCCACAGAACCTGCTAGAGTTAACATGATGAGCCAGAGAACGTTTTCCAAAAAGTCACTATGGTTAAGGACATCACTGGAGTACCACTTTATACATTGAGTTCAAGACCACAAACAGTGTCTGGAGAAACAGGGACATTTTGATTAAGTAAAGAGTAGATATTGGGGTTTTTTATTCCCTTCCTTTTTTTCCTGTTTTTCATTCCTCTGTGAAGCTGAGCTCAGTAACTGTCAAGATTCATAAGCAAAATTTGTAGCTAGCTCTAGAAAACAAGGCGTAAAGAGAGATTTTACTTTACTAATGTGCATTAGCAGCTAATCATTTTATGGACTATTACTGCCATCGTGTGTTGATAAGTAGTAACACTTGACATTATACCAAAGCCTGACATTAAAGGTAGATGTGACTGACTTGGATGTTTGGTACACATAATGCTATGCACATTATTTTCCTTTCATCTTTAAGGAAAGTTGAAGGAGTGAGAAAATCTTTCAAGAGAGAAATGAAGGAACATTATGTGGATGGGTTTTTTTTGTGTGTGGTTTTGTTTTGTCTTGTTTTGTTTTTTTAATCAACCTAGAAATAAAAAAGTAAAAATAAAATGTTTTGTATGGAACATTGCAAAAAATAGTTTATATTTAATAAATATTAAATAATATATGTACTAGATAATGTACTAGAAAAGACATTAGAAAAATCTATGTCTCAGGGCATAATACTATACAGATGCTGTAAACATTAATTATGAAAATTCAGAGTCCTGCATGACAACTCTCAACAAAAGATGGACAGAGATTAAACTTCATCTGACAATGTCAGTAGATGGGGGACCAAAACAATTAACCCCTCATTATTCCTAGCTACTCAAACCTTGTGAGCTTCCACAGAGACAAACTCAGCTGCAAAATAAACACACCCTTATTTTTGTGTGGTGAAATGAGGACACACCACCTGTTTTTCCATAAATAAATTCATTGCATAACACCTTTCTTCAACCTGGTTGTTTTTTATAAAGCTTTTTCTCTTACCATAGCAGGAAAAAAAAAAAAAAGTGTTTATTTTTTTATTCTGTACCCCAGGGAACCAACAAAAGATATAGTACAATTAGCACCTGGTGTGATATAAGTATAGTATGTACAGAAAGTGAATCTTGAGACAGGCCTGCTCTTCATCTTGCTACCTTTCACA
The DNA here is from genome assembly GCA_013400555.1 of Jacana jacana. Lineage (NCBI taxonomy): Eukaryota > Metazoa > Chordata > Aves > Charadriiformes > Jacanidae > Jacana > Jacana jacana. Next base: position 7,228 of record VZTM01025499.1, read on the forward strand.
ATAAAAGGACAGTAATTAATTTCAACAGGTGCTGTAAAGGACTGGATGCAGGATTTTTAGTCAGGAGAGGGAGAAGGGCTTTTTGGTAGTGCTTCTTTTCTGTGTGAGCTTGTAAAAGTTACTTTGCCGCCACCCCCTGGCATCTTCCTCTGCCATGCGGCCAAAATAACATTAGTTCACATTTATGAGGTGGTATAAAGCAAGCAAAAGTTAATACTGGCTAAAGCTAGCTAAAGCTAGACCTGGTCTAGGTCCTGGCCTTATGCAGGCGGAAGGTGCCCATGTGCCCTGTCCCCACTGCTGACCAAGGCTGAGGTCACAAAGGCTGGTGCCCTTGTCACAGCCGTCACCCCGGCCCCAGAGATTCAGCCAGGTGAGGTGGCAGGGCAGACTGTCACTTTGCTCCTAGACCACCCTAGGTGAACACCCTCTGTGGTAGATCAGTGTCTCAGCATGGGGAGAGCAAATTACAAGGCTCCCTCGCAGGTCTTCTGGCTAAAAATCCGCCATGAGATCAGGGTTGCTGCCCTCATTGCAGAGCCACACCCCAGAAGAAGAGAAGACCACCTCTGGCACAGACCAACCAGATATACCACACTGATGGCTGCATCCAATCCTGGGCAGTACATGGAGGTATGGCAAGGTGTGGGCCGCGGCAACAGGCAAAGGCAGCGGCAGCAGCTGGCACGGGCAGGCAGCATGCTCCGCTTCCTCCCATGGCGCAAGAGGGCTGCCAGGGGCAGAAGGAACTGGTGCCCTTGTCCATCTTCCTCAAACGGCTGCAGGAGACAGCACCGCCGGTGCAGGTTTCGTGCGCGTGGACCACGGCGTGAGCAGCCTGGGAAGACACGCTGGCTGGGCCACTACTGGAGGAGAAACAAAAGACGACGACGACGACAACACAACAAGCCCATCCACCAAGACTGGGCAAGTGAGCAGAGGGGCAGCGGTCAAGAGGAAACGCTGTTCTGGAACATGAAGAAGCACTGCTGGGTGACGACCTCAAACCTGCCCCTGGCAGTGCTTCAAGAAGCAAGCACGCGCCTCCGCCCCATGAACATGGCAGGGTTCTGCCTGCCAGGAATGTGTGTGCCCCACAACACCAGCCAATACATCATGGACCAGCATGAGTTCCCGTGGAAAAATGAGGAGGAAGCAGCAGCACTGATGTCCAGTGGAAGCGATAACTGTAGCACTGAGGATGAGGACTTACTTCTCACAGTTCAGGAGGATGAAGGCACATATAAAGACAAGGAAGAGGAGGAGAGCACTCAGCCTGCCCAGCAAGACTAGAAGTGCCAGGATGATATCTGCTGTGAAATCTGAAGCAGAGTGACAGCACAAGGAAAGCATTTGACTTGTAAAAGAATTAGCTATTGAGAGCAAATAAGCTCTTGACCTTCAGCTTCCTAAATAAATACATATCTGTACTCCTAACCCTGCTGCGTACTGGCTCTTGATTCACATACACTGAAATAGGGCTGGAAGAATAAAACCCAGAAAAACAAAAATGTAAGCATTGTTTAAACCAAAGTAGTCAAAACCACTACCCCAGAGATTTATCTTTTAGGGACTCTCTGTTCCCCTCAGATACGCATCCCATTCAGGAAAACTTTTAAGTACATTATGGTGTTCCACTGAAAACAGAAGACCTCACTAGATGACTAAAACCAAAAAAACCCAACCTATAATTAAGCTCACATTAGAATGGAGGCTTTTATTGAACATCAGAAAAAAGATAAATATACCTTCAGACACTTAAACCTGCACATCCATGGCTGGAGTGCGTATTTGCATATATACATGTATACATTGTATAATGTAAGCAAAATAAATGTTTCTCCAAAATAGGAGAAAAAGACCCCAAAATTGCATTTGAGGCACAGCAGCCTAATTAAAGACCATGCACCTTGAACTCTCATGAGTGTTCATAGAATTTTCCTTTTACCAAAGGTCAAGAAGAGAAAGAGGTCTGGTGATATACCCGAGCTTCACTTTTTAAGGTGACTGAAGCTGTAGTCATAAAAGCCATCACATATGTACTAGTATTTGCATCTCAAGGTAAAACATCACATGTGTCTACAAGCCATGATAAAAGAAAAATAGTAGTAACAAAATCTTGGCTTAAGAGGCTGCTTAAGAGAAAATGATGCTGATGTAGGCTAGAGAAGGAGAAGGGAGGCTAGGGAGAGAAGGGAAAATGGAGATAGTAAGAAACACTGTGTCTCTGACCTTTATATTTGTGGACAAACCAAGATAGAATAAGGTGACATAAGCCTTTTCTAATTTTGGCCTACGTTGAGACAATCATTCAAATTTTCATGTTTCTACTGAAACAGCCCACTAAAAACAAAAACAGAAATAAAAGCTATTAAATACAATTTTGCTATAGGTGTCAATATGCTTTCTATGTAAAACAACTATGTATAAGTACATGTAAACATACATACAGAAAACACTAGAACTTGACCATTTAGCAGTCTGCAAATCTCTTATTTGACAGAAATCATCATTTTTAGCTCCCATATCTTGACATAACCCATATGATGATATAAGAGATTTTAATGGAATAGTCTGGTGTTAAGAGAAACACTAATACAAGAAGAAAAGATTTGATACACCATAAACCAACTAGCAGAATCTACTATTTCATATTAGAGCTTTCAAACCCTTCCTTAATTGAAAACCACATTATTGAATTTATATCTTAATCTGGTTGTTTTATCTGTTTTATCAGCTTTTGTTATGTAATTGGGAAAAGCAACTCTGTTACTGTACAATAAGATAGGAGAGCATGGTTTAAATCTGTCTAAAATGCCTCTTGGGAAAAAAGCTTATTGCTTTTTTAACAGTTTCAACTTCTGACAAAACAAACTACAGTTGTTAGATGAGTGCTGTCTGTGAATACCATTTTATCTCAAGAGTAGAAAGGAAAAATTTGGGTTTTAGTTTACTGATATGGATAAGAGAAAGAAAAAAATGTTAGAAAGTGACGGTGTTCTTACAACAGTAAAAAGCTGATGGAAAGTCTGCTAAAGGGATTATCTGTTACAGTGTCCCAAGAGGTTACGAGGCAGATGTAGGGAACTCACAGTGAAAAGCAGTAGCTGAGAGAAAATTATCGTTTTGCTTTTTTTTACCTTTTTTTTTTAATGTGGGCTAATACAGCAAAATAATTTGCTCTTAAAGTGCTCTCACAGGTAAAAGGCTGAAGCAACACTAACTTTTTCGCAACACTCGAATTGAACTTGTTTATCAAACCACATTTTATATTTAAGGTAAATTCTCCAGACAACCAGGATCTAATAATTTCAAGCTGAAGTGAAGATATTTTCAAATATGAATGAAGTGAAATATGAATGAAGCTGAAGATATTTTCAAATATGTGGTGTGTCAACAAAAATGAGAGTGTAAATTATTTATGCATAACATTTCTTAAGCCTTCTAAATAACATTTCTTAATGCATCCCAAAATACACACTTCCTCAAACATGAATTTATTGTGAACTGTGTCTGAATACGCATTTCTAATGATATCTGAATGTACATAAAGATCAGCTTGGCATTGACATTTGCATTAAAAAAATAATTACATAAAAATCTAAATCACTAATATTTTTACTTTACATAATTAAATATATACTCAATTTGGTAAATGAGGCCAACAGGGTATTGCTATGAATACCATTAATGGCATTCCGCAGACCTGCCAATTTTTCTCTTTGGTACATTAATGAAGCAACAAGGCTATTTTTATTATTTCTTATTTCCTGATGGTGGTGCTGGAAAAGAAAGTACTATTCTTCACTTACAAAACTAGTTATGACCTTCTGCTCCTTCTCCCCGGGACTGTATCATACCAGCAGCATGGAAAGGTGTGCCAGAGACAAGAGATCAGACTCATCAGCATTTGATTTCAGGTATTACACACAAAGAGTGACCAAAAATAAGCTAACTGCCTTGCAGCCACTACTCTAGCATATTACCTTGAGAGATGTCTGGATTTCTATCTGTGTTCCTGTGTACAATTTATGGTACTACAACGTCGTATAAAGTCAAGAGAATGGATTAAGGAAGATTGGACACTTGAGCCTCCTGAATCCTATTGAAATCACTGAGCTATTAAATGCTGAGGGAACAGAATCATCCCCACCTTCAGAAATTTGGAGATTCTCTTCTTTGAATCTTTGTAGTGAAACCATATTAGGAATTAAGCACACTGTCTCTAGGACAGTGTTGGTAACAGATGTACTGACATAGGGTATTGGTAGGTTCAGAACAATAGTTAGCTAACTCTTGAATAAGGCTAACATCACCAGGGACAACTCAGCTAAGCGCAGTGTCACCTTCACAGGTAGTTTGTCCTACAACTCTGATATATCACAGTGACTCCTGAGGGCTTGTTGCTGCCATTGGCCTGAGCTCTCGAACCAATCTCTTGTCACACTGTGGCTCTATGTTGAGTGTAGGGAGGGTGCTTGAAAAACCCTTCTGGTCCCTCGAGAAAACTGCTACAGAAAATGGAACAGGACTGTTGGGAGTGCCTTTTAAATAGAAGCTCTGGGATGCACCCATCCTTACTCCACTTTCATGTTACTCTGATACATAATAAACTGTTGAGAGAAAGTCAGACCAAGCTAGGTCTGGAGATGTGGATATAATTAAGAGGGTCCAGTGAAGGACCAGGAAGATGGTTAAGGGATTGAAACATCTGACATATGATAAGTTGCTAAAAGAGCTGGGGCTGCTCAGCCTGGGGAAAAGAAGGCTGGAGGGGATCTTATGAATGTGTGGAAACAAAGGCAGTTAAGAAAACAGAATCAGTTTTCTCAGTAGTGCCCAGTGGACAAGAAAAAATAGGCATAAATTGACATACAAGCAATTCCATTTAAATATGAGAAATACTGACCATCTCAGTGAGGGTGGTCAAACACTGAGGCAGATTGCCCAGCAAGCCTGTGGAGTCTCCATCTCTGGACCCTCAACACCTGACTGGGCATGGTCCTAGACAACCTGCTTTAGCAGACCTTATTCTGAGCATAAGGGTTTGCCTCAGTGGTCTACAAAGGGACCTCCCAACCTCAGCCATTGTGTGATTCTGTAAGCACTTTACGTTGGCTGTGTTTTTCTCCTTTGGCAACTCAAAGTGGTTGCTAATCACTACTCTAATAAACTGAATTCTGCTGAAAACACAGCTTCACACCATTAATGATTACATAATAGTGCTCCTTTGCATTTACCTTCCTACTGATCAGGAATGAATTTTTTGAAAAGCAATAGAATTCTTGCTGGAATTATAGTTTAAATGGGAGGTGTGACTTAGAATATACATCTGAAATGTAAACATTAAACAGTACTTTTTCCAAATTAAGCTACCTAAGCTACATAAATTTAAGAAATTGCAGGGTTAAGGATATGCTTAAATCCATACAATGTAATTTTTTTTTTCCAAATTATACATCTGCATGCTTTATATTGTATTGTGTATTTATATCATTACAAAGTATAAAACATCTTTCATAATACATGAAATCTAATCTGGGATTGCAAAGCACTAGACTGATTGTCATTTTGTGGTAACTGCTGGTATTGCTACACTAGAATAGAGATCTGGGCACCTTGCATTGACAGATGTTTAGGAGATGAGTATAATGAGTATACAGTATTTGAAAATGATATAGTTGTTTACAAAGACTGCAATTAAATTACTTTCTGATCCCAGCCTTCCCAGTCCAGGAACACTTCATTCGTGGTAAACACTTTCTCTAAAACCAGCTGTCTCCCAGTCTCGTTTCTCATTTGGATGCCTTCTTCAGTCTTCTCCTCTAATATTCCCAGACAGAGCAGCTGAATGTTTTCCAACCTCACTCCCACCATAAATCTTAATCTACACCAGAAAACTAAAATGCTCAAGTGACTGCTGTGCAACCCTCCATACCATGAATATGAAGTCTGGTATTATTTTCTCCTGAATGTATGTCCTGGTTTCAGCTGGGAAAGAGTTCATTTTCTTTCTACTGATTGCTGTGAAACGAATTATCAGCTTATTGGTTTTAGTCATTGCTAAGTGATATTTACATTATTTAAGGACTTGATTCAGCTTTCCATAGAAGAATAGACAGAACAATCAAATGGCCAGTGAAATATTCCACACCAGAGATGTCATGCTTAACATATAGATGGGGGTTAGCCAGAGGGGCAGAAATCACTGCTTGGGATTGTGCCAAAGTTTAAATACTTAAACCTGAGATGGAAATCATCCCACCTAACTTTAGCTGTCTACAATGTCAGTTGTTCCCTACAAGGCTTTAAGAACAAGGTCCAGACATGGAGGAGAATGAGCTTTAGCCCTGAAAGTGCAAGATACATTCTCCAGGTCACACTAAACTCAGCTCCATGCCTCATCCACTAGCATGGCTAGTTTTAGCCCTGAGAGCAAAAGGTCTTTATTGAGGCATTATACAGTTCAAACTGGTGCAACATTTTGGCAGAATAATGCATGCATTATGGAGATATTAGTGGGATACGCTATTGATGCATCCACTACTTAAGATGTCCATGGAAAATTTCGGTCATCCAGGTAAGAACAAGCCATACAGCCCCATGAGTTATGACGCTTTTAGTCAGAGGACTGGCCAAGTTGTGATGATTAGCTATGATACACTTGAGATCCCAGTACTGAACCATTTCTTCTATGATGGGATCAAACTGTGGCTAAAATTATCTTTTGGGTTTTTAAAATATTTTTAAATATGAAAAATCTGGATGGAAATCCTGAAGTAATTATGGAGCCAGTATAATGAAGCAACAGAGAAGGGTGCATTAATGTAATTAAATAGGGTGGTGGGTTTTTTTTTTTAGTTTCTTCTTTTTCTGCGTATGGGCAAACATTCTCCTTCCGAGCCCCCTGCACTTTGCCGTGGCTTTCCCACAAGGGTTGTGCCTATTTCCAGGCAACGGGGCTGGCGAGCCGGGGCTGCTGGCGGGTGGCGGCGACTCCATCCAGCTTCCCGGCTCCGGCGGCTCTTTCCTTCTCCCGGTCGGCGGCGCTGCGGCTACAGGAACGCTGCGCCGGGCAAGCAGGCGGGGGCGGCCGCCGTCGGGGAGGCGGAGGAGGGAAGAAGATCGCTCCCGCTCCTTCTCCCAGCTCCGGCAGCGCCTCCTCTCCCTGCCGCTTCCTTACAGCTCGACTGCGGGTCTTTTCCATCGGCGGCAAGATCCCCATGCAGTCAGAAAGCTGCAAAGGAAGGGAAGTAGAGGCATTCCACCATTCTTAGTTCAACAGGTTGTTTTTGGCTTTTTGTTGTTGTTGTTTTTCTTTGTTTTTCCTGAAATAAGTGGCAGGGCTTTTGCAGAAAAAGCTTCTCTTTTTGATTGTAGATTTTTGTCACATCCAAGCTTTCAGTCCTTGCACTGAAACTCTTCTCTGTTCAGCAGAGCTTTTGCACCAAGTGACAGTAAGTCTTGAAAGGACCAGATTACACCTTCAAGATATCCTTTCAGTTTCCCTGACAAATGACACCTGAGCACTACATTATTTGGGTATCAAAGGAACAGTCCTTTTAGGACTGAATAGTTTAATAGCCTTAAGAGTTCGACATTTACAGGACAAAATAGTTCAGGAAAGCATGAATAATGTACCCACAGCCATGTAAAACCTGAATTTTCATCTTCACTCCAATCCTAGCATGCTGAACAACGATGAGTGAGTTGCCAAACTACTTTGAACTTTGATTTTTCTACAGGCAAAATAGCGATCTTTTACTTGATATTACCAATATTGTATTATCAGTGTATTTGATCCATTCATAAACTGTTTAGAAAGCTCTGGATGCACACTGAGAAATAAATACCAGTGTCTGTGTATCTGGGGTCATCCCAGCTCTTATTTGGGATGGGAAGTATTTCTACCTGTTACTAAGAAGCTAGAGCTAAAAAACAGAAGTAGGGCTGATTTCAGCCCCAAAGAGGATTGAGGGCTGGGAGTGGGAAGAGAAAAATTTTAGGCCAGTAAAAATTCCTGGGAAGTGAAAATCATCAACCCCCTGAATCTCACTGCTGGTGGGAGTAGTAGAAGTAGCTTTCCATCTGCTCAGCTCTAGTATGCAGAGATAGTCAGAATCCAACAGAGCACTTTCTTGGTTGAAATCACAGTTCATCGAAAATGAAACATATTTTGGGGTCACACTGACAAAAACTGTCATTGTTTAAAAATTAACAATGGTGACAAAGAGGAGATTCTGCTAAAAGCAACAAGGAACATCTTTTGGTTTTGTTTCCAAATAATTTTTCATTTTTAGTAGCATGAGTTTGGGGAAACTGAATTATGTATAAATGATAAGACAAGGATTAAGTTACATTATACATCCCCAAAGGCTGCTAAAAAAGGTCTTTATATTGCAGTGCCAGGTCTTCTGGTTATATCCCAAAGAGCACATAAAAACTGCTTTAGAAATGTTTTAGAGACATAAAAAAAATAAAATCCACATACTGATTTTTTTAATGTCCTTGCCTTTTTAGAATAGAGCTTGGGAGCACAAACCTGTACTGAATATGAAATACAGTGATGATTCTATGTCCATAGGGTGAAAAAAAAACCGACATAGAGATATAGAGGTGTCTATAGCTGATGCAATATGACACAGAATTTGACAAAGCTCCAGACAAAAAACAGTGTTACCATTCTAGGGCTGAATCCTCCCCCTTTTAGGCTCATCAAAATACAGGCTAGGAATGTCTCTGCTTTTAAAAGTGGAAGAATACCTACTTATAATCAATTGATAGATTGTCTGACGAGACAGAGACATATTGAAATATAATAGTAAGTTTCAGAAAAAGGATATGCTTGGCCATAAAACTTGTGAGATTATAGAAGATTCATGAGGACTTTATGCACTGGCATAGTAAAAAAAAAAACCTTATCTGTTCTCCTTGGAAGTCTTTCCCTTTATAATTTTGCTTCTTTTTAGGAAGTCAAGCTCGTGTAGATTTTTTAAAGGACAGCAAATTGTTCAGTTTACTGTCGATTTCCAGCAGAACGGAAGGTACAGCATAATTATTCTCCACTATTATTTCAGTGACTCCACTGGGAGGCCCTCTAACTGCCTGGGGAAATAAATTGCCTGACTATTTATATTTTACCCTTTCTCCCTACCCCCACCACCTAGCCTATGATAGCAGGTAGCTAAGCAGTTTGTTATATAAAGTGCAATAACCCAAAACACACTAATCTTAATTCTCAGACTGTATTAATAAGGATGTCATTTAAATTGGGGAACTCTATTCACTTCATACAAGATATACACCTCATCCAAGGAGAATTAAAATCCAAGGAGATTTATCTTGAACTTGTTTTCACCAACTTTCTCTGCTGCCTTGCCTAATTATCAAAGAGATGTCTTGCCTCTAGAGAGAAAGTAATTTAATATGTTTTTCTAGTTGCTACAGTAGCTGAGTCATAATACACGGTTTGTGAAATTACATCCTTTCTTTGGTGATGGGCAATAAGATAGAGGGAGCTGCATGAATTAGTGTATACGTAGGAGAGATTCAGAGAAGAGATGGATTTTGGCAGGGTAAAGTCTCCTTTTAATCCACAGAAGTATCTCTAATGTAGAAAAAAAGGACTAAAATACCCACTGGCAAACTGATGGTTTTGGCAGAACATTTCTCCTGAAAACATGCTCTGGTGTGAATTGTCTCTAAAAAAACCCCTCAGATAATATATTAAAATAAAGTAGCTTGAAAGTACTTCTTGTGCTTTTTTATATCCCTGAGCACGTACTTTGTTAAACCATGTTTTAAAAAACAGGATTTCTTTAACAAGAAGATGGCTAATTGGAACAGACATGACCAGAATTTATGTAACTTCTGTAATACACTGAAAAAAAATATTCAAGGGGATTTTTTTTCCTTTTCATTTTTAGCATTTAAATTTTTTTTTAAATAAATGCCTATAATGATTAAGATAATGATCTCGGCCCAATAAGAATCCATTTTTTCAATTAATTGACTACAGATCTCTTCGTTATTTGAAAGCATTTTACAGCTAAAATTCATTAATTCGGTTGTCAGAATAAGGGTTTACCAGGGCAGATTTCTCTTTGGATTATCATTTTACCAGGAGAATTCTTTTAAAAATTAAGAGTAGGTGACAGATTCCTTTTTATGTCAAGAATAAAAGTAATTTAAAAGAAAAAAAAAGTCTGAAAAAAATAAAGAGACAGGAATATACTAAATAAGATGAGCAGCCTTGTAAAATGTCAGAATAAAGCTAAGTGCCTTGGAGAAGGAATTAAGAAAGCAATCAAACAGAAGGCACAACTGAAGAAAGCCCTGTTACTGGAGGGCCTTCTAATGCGGCACATGTTCCTACCAGTCAGCATTTCCTTTGAAAGGCTGGAACACCCTTGTTTGCTCTTTAGTGACAGATTAAGCACAGATGGCAATTCAACAGTCTTGTCTGCGCTTGTTGGCCCAGAGAACGTGACCTGCATCTGTTTTGAGCAACAGACTAATGTGTTTGCTCAAGACAGCAGCAGGCATTGCTGAGTAATCCTTGGATTCACATGAGAGCCTCTTTTCTTGCCTCTGAGACTTTTCCAACATGGAAGAGCAGGTGTTTGTATGTGCTTGTTCTCGGATGAAAGATGGTCTTCTGGAACACTGCTGAAATTTCTATTTTGACAGATTTTTGTAGAGAACACGAAAACGAGCACATTATGTTTCAGAGAAAGGTTAGTGGAGTGCTATGCCACAAGAGTTTTGTTCTTAATATGTTAAGGCAGCAGGCCACCATTCAAATGCGCATTTAAAATAAAACCCCAAAATAGTTGTTGCAAGTCTAAGAGTAGCAGTTTCTGCTATACATAGAGATGTATAGCATTTTCTGCAGACCAAGATTTTTTGTGAAGTAAACCCAAATCTACATACAGCGAGTTTGTCATCCGTATTCCTACCTCTGAAATGTTCTGAAAACAGCATTTGCCTTCAAGCTAAAACTCAAAGATGTGCTGAACTACTGGAAATTAAGGCGCTATCTACAATGTCCTTGAGCTAGCCAGAGGCAGACCAAAACCTGGTACACTCCCAAACAGAAGCTCCCACCTCCATATTGAGATCATTGTTCTTTCTGCTGAAGTTAAGCTGCTCCAAAATCCTAACTGTCTTTTGAAAAGGGCCTAAAAAATGCACCACTCACTTTCACCCTGGCAAGTTTCCTTTTTGACACAGCTCTGGGGATATCCTTTTGAGGGCAGATGGTTGGAGGTCTGGCCAATGCACTCTAGGACCCATCTGTACTGCACTTGTGAGCACGCTGCCGTACATACAGTAAAGCTCTGACTCCTGTGTAGATGTTCCAGGTGTTCTCATGCCTCCACCTCCACGTACTTCTGAGAGTTTGCCTCAGAAAGCATTCCGCAGTAGAGGCAAATGTTGAAACTGTTCCAAAATATTAGCTATTCTCAAAATGTGCCTTTAGTCTTAACAAGAATGCTTGTTTGTTTCTTACAAAAAAAACCCCAAATAACTACAGGCCCCCCAAAACCACAACAACAAAAAAAAACAAACTAGAAAATTTTCCCTCTTGCTAACATTTCACTGCAATGGAGGATAAAACTTAATTCATTCTTTCTTCACAAAGTTGGTAAGATATAATTAAGGTGAGAAATAAGGATTTTCTGGAAAGAATTCTAAGGTACTACCCCAGGCATTTCAGAAAATGCTGAGTTCCTAATGGTCAAACTTGACTGTGTTTTTGAAACCTAAATGAAATCACCATCTTGTCTGTAATATTGAAACTATTATATAGTAACTATAGTTGCTATTTAAAAACAAAACACAACAAAACCAAACCCACCAACCGAGCAAAGAAAACAAAACAAACAAAAAAGCAAACTCCAAACCACCTTCCCCCCCAAAAAAAACCCAAAACCAAAACCACCAAACACCCCAAAAACCCAGCCCAAACCATAAAAGTAAAACCAATTTTGGTTTAAGGCTTTTTGTGCAGTCAAGTTTTGAAGAGTTAAATGGTCAAACTTCATATTAGTAGCAATTTCTGTTTCTTCATATTAGTAGGGATTGTGAGCTCACAAGGCTCACAAAAGTACCTCACAAGGTACTTTTTTCCAAAATCAGGTTTTTTTATCCTTTTTCCACTGAGACAACATTGCATCAGAGCATGATATGGTCGCAGAATGAAAGTTTTGAGGTGAGCAGAGACGCTGAAGATTGTATCATGGAAATAATGAACAACTCAGCAAACTGGCTGAGAGTATGCTCTGCCCATCATCCAGCTAATTAATGAAGATGTTTAAAAGGACTGAATCCACTACTGATCCCTGGAGTACACCACTGGCTTCCAACTAGACTTTGTGCTGCTGTTCAAAGCTCTCTGAGCCCAGCCTTCCAGCCAGCTTTCAGTCCACCTCACTCTCTTCTCATCTATCTACAACTTTCCCTTGGTGAAGCCATGCTGACAAGTTCTGATGATTTTTAACTTCTTAATGTGCCTGGAAATAGTTTCAAGTATTACCTTTCCAGGGATTGAGGTGAGGCTGACCACCCTCTAGTTCCCGGAGTTCTACTTTTGCCCTTATTGAAGATGAAGGTGATATTTGCTTTCCTCCAGTCTTCAGGTATTTCTCCCAGCTGCCATGATCAATCAAAGATGATTGAGAGTGGCCTTGCAGTCATCAACCAGCTGCCTCAATACTTGTGGGTTAGTCTCAACAGAACCTATGGATTTACATATGCCCAGTTTTCTTAAGTATTCCCTGACCTGATCCTCTTCCACCAACGGTATGTCTTTGTTGCTCCAACCTTTCCCCTGATCTTTGGAAGCTGGGCCTTGTGAAGGCCAGTTTTACTAGTAAAGACAGGAAAAAAAAATAATAACACACTGCTTCCAGCTTTTCCATGTCCTCTGTAACCAGTCACTCATCTTGTTGTGCAATGAGCCCACATGTCCCCTAGTCTTCCAGTTGTCTCCTATATTATCTAGTTTTCTTAATTCCAAACACTGAAGGCTCCATCTATAAGTCTTCTATGTGCCATCATAAGTCTTATCTTAGGAAAGAGTTACAATGCAGGAATGGAGCTGGGTATAGTGTATTGACTGCTGCCTCTGAATATGAAGCCCCAACAGGTAGCGAACTGCCAGTGGTAACACAGCCCTGGAATCTTGTTTCTTGTTTTGTGACTGAAAGCACCAGATCCTGCTACATGATACAGTTACTGATATCCTGCGCAAGGAGAGGTTGTCATGTTGCAAATGGTTAACGTGCCTTGCTGTCCAAGTGCCAGGGCAACCTGACAGGCCTGTAAAAGTTCTAAGAACCCTTCTGGCAATGATAAATGATCTCACCTCAACATCGATAGGTCCTTCTCTGACTATCCTGATAGCACTGTGCCATGAAACTTGGCACCATCACAGATGGCTGAGTGGAGAACCAGCATGGAGGGCTTGCACGGCAGGTCTGCAGGTGCTGGATGGTAGGTCCTAGACATTTCTGTCATGGAGGTGTCTTCTTGGGAATCTATCCTATCTTAGGGAAGGATGTTGACTGGAGCCAGCCATGACATGTAGGTGGAAAGAATTACCCACAACTTATTGCATGTCTTAGATATCTCCTGTATTATAAGCATATTGGTCAAAGAGCAGTGCAGGACTATAAAGAATAGCAGGAGAGGAGCAGAAGAGGGGATGCTTCAAAGCATTTTACGTTTTGGCAAGCCTGGCCTGCTCTGGGGCTGGTGATATCAATAGACAGGTTCCTATCAACTTGGTTTTCACCAGAATTTGTTTGATTTATGTTCATGGAAGCTTGGTTTGGTAGTTAGAAAAATCACAGTCTGTTAAAACTCTAATAAATAATCCCTATATTCAGTATGATATTAGTTGCCAATAACTTGAAAGCAGAAAATTGTGTGGAATGCAGGTCCTCAGGTGAAATAAATATTTCTGGCAACACTGCCTTGATTGGATATGGCAGTTTGTATTAATTAAGACTATTCCTGATATACGTGTTAGTTATGTATATGGCAGAACTTGTAAAATAATTTATTAGAGCAAGGTGGTTTTTTTCACATAATGTATAACACATTTTTCTTTTTAAAGTAATGAAAAAGTAAATTGAATTTTATGGACTGGAATGGAATATAGGCTTTAAATTAGCAGGAAAATAATTCTTAATAGCTTTGTCAACTCAAACAGCAGTTCCAGTTCACAAAATCTCCATCATGCTAATGTTACCCCATTAATTTGCCCAATGCTTAAAAGGAAAAAAGCTGACATATGTCCTCACAGGTTCTTTATTTTAGTCTTTATGTAAAAGATTTTTTAATAAAAAAATCTATTAATACGTTCCAACTGTTACAAGTAATAGTATTTATTAGGTGAAAGTTGCTTAATTCCTTTTTTAGCCCCCGCTTATCATTAAGATAGGGATGACAGACACTTTCAGGGTGTTTCACAAACACTTTAAATTTACTTATTTATTTAATGACGTGATCTTAAAACTTATAGAAAGTTTTAATTTTCTGACACTCTTTATTGAAAAGCAAGTTACATGTGAAAAATTAATTTAATTAATTAAAGATTGTTTCCTTACCTTTTTTTTTTTTTCTTTTTTTGGGGGTTGGGAGAGGAAGGGCATTGAAATGTTCAAAAATACTTCACAAAGAAAGCAGGAGACTGGTCATGGATTTTCTTTAGTGGTTTTCATTGGGTATTGCCACTTGGCTCCAGAGCCTGATTTCAGAAAAAAAAAAAATTTACCTGGTTCAGTTACCATCTCTGGAAAAAAAAATTAAATTGATTTTTTCATGAAATTGTAATTTTTTAGTGCTGGAACTTGACAAAAATATGTTTTCTCTTGGTTTTAGGAGTATTACGTACTGAGACATTCATTAGAGTGTGAGGGCATGCTTCAGGAGTTTTCTATCAAGAAATGATTTAATATTTTACCTCCAAATCCTACTGTTCTTAGTTCCTTAAAATTGTAGAATATATATCCTGTTCTCCTTGTAAAACAGTACTGAAAAAATATTGTAAAAAGTGTTGGAAGCACTGCAAAAACCTGTTAACTTATGCGTCTCTTAAGACTGAACTTCAGGTTAATTCTATTTGTGAGTTTAAAGAGCTTTACAAACTGAATTTTTAAAAGCAAAGTTATATTGGTACTAAAATCAACTATTGAATCACAGGTGATGCTAAATTAATTGCCTATGAGCTATGAAATTTCTTTCCCTTGAAAGATAAATATATAATATGACAAAAAAAAAATGCCTAAAAGATTACTGGTGTCTCTAAATTCTGTAGAGTTTTAAAGCAAGTTTTACCATCAATATTCAAGTCCTAATTCAAGACACCTAAAATTTATGCTCACACACTGGCAGGTAAACTCTCAGCATAATGTAGATCTCAGTAGTGCAATGGCAGCCTAACCACCTTGCTCAAGGTAGGTCTGAAAATAAATTTAAAGACTCTTGCATTAGATGTGATACAAGCTGAACCTCATCTCTTCATGCATCACCACAAATCCAAAATAAATCCTACAACTAATTTCCTTTGATTGTATGGAGATATAACCATTTTAATCTACTGGAGAACATAGCTACCTGAGTCCAGCTGAGCAGCCACCAAGAAGTGCGTCTATGAACGAAAGCTCAAACATAAATGAAGCTAAAGAAAAAAAAAAGGTCTTTCTTCTACCTTACAATTGCAGCAGAGTACTGCAATAGATGACTTTGTCATCTTCCAATTTCAAACTCTAGTTACTTTAGTATTTTATTTTGGCTTTGATTTTTGTTCAAAGATATTGTGTCAGCATTTTGGAGCATCTTGATCGATCTTTCTGTTACAGATCAAGCCTGACAGAAAAGGAATCAATTTTTGGTCTCATCATTAAAATACTTTCCTCCTTTTTCTTGTTAGTCTAAAGTATTGATCCATAAGATAGACATGACTTTAAATACATGCCTTAGAAATACAGTAAACATTAGTGCCTTACTGGTTCTACTATGTCTTCAGAGAGATCTGACCTATCTTTACAGACAGATTTTGTGATATTGTGCAATAGCTTTTTCTTACTGCAGCCGCCTACATTAAAGAATAAAATATCAACTACCACTGGAACTTGACCCAGTGCAGCATGAAACATCAATAGAAACAACAGCAAGGACTGTGACTTGGACTGTACATACACAGTGACAGAAAAGTGCTTGTTTTTCTTTGGCAAAATGCTTTCAAATTCTGGCAAAATACCAAATAAAGCATGTGTCTGATAAGAAGGCAAATTTAACAACAAAATCGCTGTAAGAGCATCCATCCAAATAGCTCTTTTTCTGCAGTAAGATTCACATGGGTTTATTAATGAGAGAAATTCTATAGTAGTGCTGCCATGAAGGAAAAAAAAAAACAAAACCACAGAATATTATGGGAACTGCTTTTATTACCAAAACAGAAGAGAAGAATCACTATTGACATTGTTTAATGTGGTAAATATTATGGATTTTATAAAACCATAGTTTTATAGTCAGATAGTTTTATAAAGTCAGAACAATGGCATACTGTAACACCATTCTTTTTCTTTAGAACCAGATGCATCCATCTTTGATATGAAGAGCTTTCTAAGTACAAGTGTATTTTCCAGGACTAGGACTGTCAAGCTAAGGGACATAAAGGGTCATCAACCAGAGACAGGTGAAAAGAAATCAGCAGTACTTCAATATAGTTAAGTAGGTAAAGCATCTACACAGAACCATAGAATAGTTTGAGTTGAAAGGGACCTTTCAAGGTTATTCAGTCCAAGCCCCCTGCAATGAGCAGGGATGTCTTCAACAAGATCAGGTAGCTCAGAGCCCCATCTGATCTGATATTGAATGTTTCCAGGGATAGGGCATCAACATTCTCCGGTGTTTTACCAGCCTCAATGAAAAAATGTCTTCCTTATGTCCAGTCTAAATCTATCCTCTTTTAGTTTAAAGCCATTACCCTTTGGCCTATCACAACTAGACCATAGCAACTGCAGTCCCAAACCTAAAGATATTAATTCATTCATAAAGATTATTTCATTACTCAAAATTCTCTGGGGGAGAGGTTCCCCCAGAAGATCTATGAAAGGTGAAAAACAGCACTGACCTTAGCCTATACAAAAGAGGAACAACCTTAAGTGACCATTGTCTGTGCTACTAGTGATTAAGAGGAAAGAAAATGGGATAATATTTTATCATTTTTCAGCAATGCAAAATGTAGTGGTCATTGATTTAGACACATTGTGTGAGATATTGAGCACCTCTGCGCTGTTCTTTGCAACCAATGTTTCTGTGACCTCTTACTTCCTTTGACTGAGAGCATCACTTCTCACCACATCCCCTGACTACATTTGAGAATGGGGTTTAAATGCTACAATTGTCAAGCATGTTTCCTCAGTCGATGAAGGATTTGGCCCCTGATTTTGGGGGTAATGTTTTTTGTCTTCTTGATATGTATTGTGATTAGAAATAGGAAATTAAGTTAAAACAGAACTGATGGTTGGCTCGATATGTAGACTTATACTTCCCATAAACCAAACAAGATGAGGCATTTTCAATTTAGATACAGAGGGGAAAAAATGTGAATAGCTTAGAAACTTTGAAAAACATCTCCTTTTAGACTCGCTGTATTTTTAGACAGACGTGTGTTTCTAGTGTATAGGCAGCAATTCTTCAGCAGCACTGAGACAACTCTTTGACAGACACTCTTTCCCAATTCAGGGGCAATAGCCTGGC